>CAAKHG010049666.1:86682-103788 GCA_901007715.1 Dactylopterus volitans | reverse complement strand
GCTGTGCACACGCAAATATTTTCCTTTTCAAAAATGTTTTAAACTCCATTTTTGTACCACGTGCAAGCTACATGCTAAAAAGCAAGCTTTAAGGAGTAGAGGATTGTCATCGCAGGTGCAGACAGCCACGTCACCACTTACACTTTATACAGTGATGAATGACTGGCAGCCAATTAGAAAGATGAACATGGCAAAATGATACTGTACATAAAATAGGATTTTTTTTTTTCATTAATTTATACTAACATATTTGGGGTATTTTCCCTCATCTTCTTTCCAGTTTGCTGAGGCCCAACTAGGATGGGACAGGATTAGGATAGCAGTCAAACGGTATGGCCGTTTGACAGTATCCCAGTCATACACCAGGCACAGCATTTTATAGGATGACTTCCTCACCTTGTTTGTAATATAAACATCTAAAACCATGAATTCAAGTGAATTATCAGTTCATTTTGAAAACAGAAGTGAATTAAACCTGTTCGCTCGGAACTGGAGATGTAAGAGTAGACATTATGGTTGACTGTAGAGACTGTAAGGCCTTTTTTTAGGCTTATGATTTTGATCAGATCAACAGTGGCTCGACGGGACTTGCAGAAAGACACAAGTATAAACATGCATTGTATGTCCTCATGTTATGCCTGCCTGCTATTAAGCTCAATTCTAACTCTGTCCCCGGAAGACAAAATGAGTGAATGAAGATCTGTCGCCTGAAACATTCGCTTTCCCATGTACATCCAGTAGTCACAAACTTACATGCACCATGTGACATCGGCCTCGAGAGCGACTCCGAATTTTTCATCATTGATCTGATGTGATTTCCATGGTTGGCTGTCCCTGTCAGCTCTTTCTCTATCATGGCTTTGCTCGGCCTAGGGGGCCAGTGAGCCATCGCCCCTGTTTGTTGTCTCCTTCAGTGCCTCGACAAAACCCTTTCCTTCCTCCACCCACCACCTAGGACTATCACACACCCCTACGGGATTTCATAGCCATGAGCAAGGCAGACCTTTGGATACGAGGATGGTAAAATGCTCGATGTATTGACATTGAATGTCCACCACCGTAAAGCTCTGTCACCCCCCCTTCTTTCCTTCCTTGTCTAAGCAGCAGGAGAAGCAGTGGCTTGGTGCATCACTGTTCCGGGTGTAGATGGTGTGGCAGGCAGGGGTGATATATGACAGTGTGGGAGGCAGAGTCAGTACCCTTCGGCTTCTTTGCCTCCTGCGATGGAAGCTTTCAAAATGTCCTAATATCTGGTCAGAGCCCAGTGAACGATGGCCAACGCCAACCTGCTGATCTTAGCACCCTGTGCATTAGTTTGCCATAAAGAAGCTGTGATTGTGAGATGTGGCAGGCGAAAACATATGAGGATGAATGACACCATATAAAAGCCAAGCTCTGTTTCAAAATCCATTAGAGGAGCAAGTGCCCCAGCTCTGAACACAGCAAAAGCCCGGGCATTGCATCCTATCCCAGCGTCCAATTGAGGAATGGATCACAGATCACTCTTGCAGTTCCTCCCTTAACTGTCCATTTAATCAAAATTTTTAATCAATGCATTAGTACATGACAGCGTTGAGAGGAGAAAAAACATACTTCACTCGGTGCCAGATATTGGCATCCACAGATAGCCTGGGAGATGAATGCGGCTCATTTGGTGTTGAGATTGAACACGTAGCTTTTTTTCTTTCGTCTTTTTTTTTTCTTTCTTAGCTGGTGTGTGTATGTACAGGCACACTTTCTTCTGGATTTTATGAGTGCAGATGTGTTTTTCTTGTGGGTCCATGAGACGCCCAGCCCCCCTCCCTGCGGCACTGCCTCCTAATTACTCAGATCTGCGCTCAAAGTGAAGAAATAATGAACGAGAGCTTTAATTATGCCTCCAGACAAAGGATCCCTCATGCCTCCACATCACTGCTGCATGCACGCTGCGACGGGTGAGGGCAGGTTAAACAGGAACTGTTTCCTCAGGGTGTATGGAGCTGGTCAGGCTTGAATACAGACCAACCTGACATGATGCAGAGGAAGTGCAGATATTGGGAGGAGGGGGTGGACTGTAAAATGGACTCTGATTTGAAGAGGGAAAAAAAGAGCTCCATAGGTTTGTTATGTCTAACAGATATGACACAACCTTTAATTAGTGGGGATCCCTGACGTTCTGGGCCCGAGATATAATCAGTGGACCTTTAGTGAGAGCACAACCTCCCCTTCTCTTGGTACCCCTGGGGCGGGCTAATCGAGGCATCTTTGTGCCCCCTCTTCTACAGCAGGGTTGGCTGGCACTCTGGAGATGCCAGATAATGAGGAAGCCTGTCAGAGGGGCACTTCAAGGGTGCCCCTCCTATGGCCTAGCTGCTTCTTAACAAAATCCACGAGCACCAAACACTGCTGCTTTGTTTTCTTCAGAGTACATCTCCAGAGATGTTGGCTGTGTGTCCAGCAGGGCTGGGGAGGAAAGGAAGCCAAACAGTCTCTTGTTTAGTTCTTGCAGTCTCTTCCTCAACTTGACTGATGGCTTAGATCGCCTAATTATGGTCGACTGTAATTAATAGAGAATATTCCATATTTACCTTCATACATATTTACAAAGGTTCAGGAATCCATGCATTGTATTGCATAATTGCTTTTCTTACATTTTTGTACATGGAGTCTCATCCACCTGATGGGGGAGCTGTGTCCATGGTGATGTAATCAACTAAAGTGCCATTTTGAGGTACTTTTTGAGGTACTCCATATGCCATTCTCAATCCCAACTTGTCAAATACTGAAGCTTAGTCATTGGCTTCTGGCACCGATCAATGATACTACAGGAACCCCTCAAGCATCAGTTTTGGACATGCTGTGCTGTTCAATGGAAATGGCCTCTATCAGCTATAGTAAATACAACCACAGAAGAAGAAAAAAATGTGACAAATCTCTATATACAGTATATTGAAAAAAAAAAAAAAAAGATCTCCCAATAACTTTGTAGTTAATGCAATTATAAATGTATGATTCTTCTACTACTATTTATACAACAAATAACGATAATATTATCATTATTATCATTAATAATAATAATAATAATAATAATAATAATAATAATAATAAATTCATAATATTAGCACCACAATAATGAGTAGACAAATAAATTAACCTAGCATCAGTCATTTAAAATAATTTTCTGAAACTTGAAATTATCTCCTTGGCACATCAGCACAAACTGCTCAGTGACAGTGGCCTTTCTCAGCTAATGTCTACCACAACGGATCTGTTGCTTGAATTACAAAAGATGATTTAAAATTATTGTTCACTTTTACATACCAGATTGCAAATTTCATGTATAATAAGCTCCACCTTGCCTCAACATTAACATGCTGATTATGCATTGATGAATTAGTCATTATAATACATTGCACAACATTGTCCTAATAATAATTAGTGTAGTATTATAGTTTTTAATGAACTAGTTCTGCTTAAGCATCGGATTACTTCTTCCTCTATCAGAGCGATGGGAGTTAAGGACATAAACAGTCATCTCTGATGATGATTAGTGTGAGTGTGCTATATTGATCAGTGGTCATACGATAAACATTGGAGAACAGGAATGTGCCGCCAATCGTTTGGGCCCCATTAGCCGCTGCTTGTATTGCCTTTGATTATTGCTGACTGAGCTCCCGGTGCATGTGATGGCTTTTTACTGCTAGAACTGCTGCTTTCAACCTTTTTTAAAGAGCACATTAGACAAACTGCTCTGAGTTCTCTGTCACACCAGAGCTGCATCTCATTTACAAAGATGGATGCTTCAGATGTTTGTATTTTTTTTTCTACATTAATATGCCAGTAATGCCTCAAAAATCAGTACACGAACATACACACCTGCACAAATCCACACAGACTCATGACAGTAAATTCTGCCTCTGAGTGGAAAATCCTGCTCTATGGCCGGCCAGTTACACCGGCTCAGACAAGACCGAGTCGACAGTGACAGTGATGGTGATTGTGGTAATAATGATTATGCTGATTATTACAGGACTGCCAAAGCGATGTAGAGATTGCCCTCCGAGGAGGAAACAGAGGAAGACAAAGGGCGACGGTGACAAAAACTATGACAAGGATGATAATGATTAAGATCTTTCTTTCTTTTTTTTTTTCTTTTTTTTTTTTTTTGGGTGATCAACTCTGTGCCGTTCGCTACAGTTGTTGATCTTTCTTTAATTGAAAGAACAGCAGTGTGGGGAGTTAACTGAGGATATGATATCTCTGCCGCGTTCGAGGGCTTTGATTTCACATGACAAAAAGAAAAGGCACCGTTGAGAACATTCCAGCAACTCCCTTTGAAGGGGAGGGATCTGGCAGCACTCATTTGAATTATTAACTGGGTGAGACAGACAGACAGACAAAAAAAATAAATAAATAAAAAAGGGAGAGAGCAAAAGAGCATGAGACAGACAAACACATAGAGGAGATGGATTCCAATCTTGCGATGCCAAAACAGTCAGCTCACGCCACCTCACACATCTTACATCACCACATCTGAGCTTTGCAACGAACAGGCCAGAAATGAGACCGGCTATCAAGATGGCTGCTGGTGAAGGTGAGTGTTTATTTGGATTATTGATGTTTTCTCAGTTCCATGGATGAAATACAAGTATAATTACAGGTTAGACGTCCTCCCACTGCCTGCTTGGAATTATTTAATCTGCAGAGGGAGTGTCCCAGAGTGAGTTAATGCCCCTCTCTGGTCATGTTGGGTCTCCCACTGTAGGACCTCATTATTACTGTCAGTGTGACCAAAACACCAAACTAGCAAGGTGAGACTTTGGCTAATGTAGTTGCGGAGAGACAGGAAAACACTATTTGTCAGTTACACCTTTGCTGTGACGGCCTGCAGGTCGGACTGCACTGCTGCTTCGCTTCGCTTTTTTGAACATCTCTTCAGGCCATTTCACCCTGGTGCAGATTTTGACACTACATATGGACTTTAATCTATGTCCCCCTTTGCCCTGCTCAAATTTACTGCAGCGGCTAGATAATATCACGTGAACCCAAACATAGGTTATTTGGGGGGCACTTGCGTTTGCAACCCCAGAGTTATTCAGTCTGATATAGCGTTCATGTTTCCTGCTAGAGAAGAGTGGTTATTTTTCCCAACCAATCACATATCTTGAGTCTTGATGCTTGAGTATCAAGCATCCAATTCTTTCTGGGATGCTTCAATAGTTAGCACTGTTCGCCTCTTGTCAAGAAAGTCCTCGGGTCTACTTTTCATGTTCTCCCTGTGATTTCTCCACACACACGGGGTCAAATGATGATAGTTTTTATTCTTCTTCCTTGAGAATGGAAATAAAGCCTTTCCTTAACCAATCACACCTTCCGAATTTCAAGAACACATTGCGCAAAGGAGAGTATGACGCATCTTTCTGGTGTGGCTCTGTTTTTGGCACTGTTGCCTCACATCATCCATCATGATCCATCCATGGAGGAGGTAGAATATATGTTTACTTGTATTCTATACAATTGTAACGAAGACTTCTTCTTTGGGGAGTAATTTCAAAATAGGACAGGTGAAATTTTTTAAATCAAAAGCAGCAGGGAACAGAATCATTGGAAACGTCTTGTTGGGACAGAGTTTGATGTTTTGTGTGATCACATATCATCATGTTCAAGGATCTACGGATGGAGGATATATTGTCCAGATTGTATATTTCTTAAAAATAAGAAAGTACTCAATTATCACGATAAAGACAATATCGTGAGAAAAAGAGTGACCGCACGTTGAGATCCCACCAATCCTTGTTGAGACACTGAAGTAATGAAGCAAGCTTTGTTGTGGATAAGACTTTTATAATGGCATTTTCCCCCAGATGATAGTCTCCATACCCGGCTGATGTAACAAATGCATTCTCTTTGTCTGTTTCTTTTAAAGTCGTATCAAACAGAATCAATCAAAAACATACATTAAAAGGAAGCTTAGAGTTGTTTTTACTCGTACAGTTTAGCGTGCGCCACGTAGCACGCTTGGCTAAATGCATGTTTACGCCTCAGTAGATGCAACTGTGAATGGAAACGTATGTCCCGACCGGACCTTTTTTTTTCTTTTTTTAAATCATCATTATTGAAATGCATTTTAGCTATACATGCTGTACAATGTGTGTCCTTGAACAAACAAACAAAAAAAAAAAAAACACACACACAACCACTCACACACAGACTGCAGGAGAGGGTGGTGGTCGCTGAGCAGTGCGTGTATGTTTATGTGTGTGTTTGCAAGGTGGGGGGGGGGTGCAATTAAAGGCAGCATGCAGTGTCCCATGAGGTGCTAATGCCCAGGATCAGCTGTTCTAATGTCATTCACATCCCCTCTGTTATTCAGCTGGCCCGTTTGATGTATGAATCCACCGGGGACTTCATCAGTAACTCCCCCACATCGCACCACCCCTCCCTCAATGCTACCACAACTACCTCTTTTATACCCCCACCCTCACCCACCCAGCCCTCTGTCGGCTCTACAATCCCTCCTCCTCCTCTTCCTCCTCCTCCTCCTCCTCTGCTTGCACAGAACCTCCCCTTCTGTGTCTGAATGCTTATGTTGGCTTTTATCATGCTCAAAGTAAATAGAGTCGCGCCAGGGATAGTGAGAGAGCGAGCAAGAGAGAGAGAGAGAGAGGGACGAGAGAGACCTGAGAAAGCAATAGTGATAAAGGTGGAACATGCACATTGTCTGCATGCCGCTCGCCTCCCAGCCACATCTTCAATAGAGCCAGCAAAATTTGTGAAAAGGCAACAGGAGACAGAAGAAAGGAAGTGATCGGAAGAAAGCGAGAGAGAGAGAGAGAGAGAGAGAGAGAGAGCAATAGAGAGGGGGAAGAAAAGAGAGTAGAGCAAGAAAGGATCTCCCTGCTAAATGCGCAAAGCGTCCCGTCACCCCACGCTGAGCTCCATGGCCAACTCCGGCTGCCTGCTGCTCTCCAGCTCCGGGATGCTACCTCACTCGCTCCAGTGTCCCCCTGCCTTCCTCTACCTGCCCGAGGTAAGACTGAATGACGCTGGCTTCCTTGCTCACCCTCTCTTTCTCCCTCTCTCTCTTTCTCGCCGTGCTCGCTCGCTCTCCAGCCTTCCATTCCTCCGCGCGCTCCGTGGCTGCACATGATAGCATCGCGCTGGCTTTTGTGCTTTTACTCCGGGTGCTTTCTTTCACCCCACCCCATAACCCTTGACCCTCACCCCTGCATTTGTGGGAGAAATTAGGTCAAGAGGTGGCAAGCAGGGGAAAGACGGGGGAGGGTGGAGGCATGGGGGATAACCTCTTTAATTGTATCATCTCAACCATCCTGTTCCGCTCTTCCCTCCCCTCCCTTTCCAGTGAAATTAAAGCGGCGAATTAGCAACGACTGTGACGTGGGACCACGCAGTGTTTGTGTACATCCGTCGCTTCGTGACTCATTATGCTCGGAAATCCGTCAGTTTGTGCCTTCCTCCAAATCCTCGCGGTGGAAAAGGAAAAGTCTCCCCTGGTATCACTTACACTTTTTGACTTTGGTAATTCAGAGGGCTGAAAGATGGAGGGAAAAGCTGTTTTTTTGTTGTTGTTTTTTTAAACTAAGTTGTCAATATGGCCCAGACTAAATAGATGGTTGTTAAAAGACAAGTTATTTTTGCATTCTTTAACCTAAAAAGTTGTCATCAGTGTGAAATACACAAAATACATTGCTGTTATATTCACACTGGGTTACATTGCAGTTGTTTTATATTACGTATTAAGCAAGGCATTTAAATATGATGGGAACCTCATCTTTTATTTTAATTTGCACTATTTTTTATTCTCATTTTTCAGAACAGAATGATTTAATTTCAGAATGGAAAAAGCATTTTGCTACAGATGATTGTCAGGAATATACTTTTATTTTTTTTATTTTTTTTAGATCTACGTTCATATTTTGAAATTGTTCTTTTGTGTTTACACAAAGGTCCACAACCAGTTCTCATTAGCACTGCTTACATTTCTAAATAATTATGTATCTCAGCAAATTATATTGATTTTTCTATTTTTTTTTCCCCCTTCTGAATGGAAATTGATTTTGTAACCGATCCTCCTGGTTTGTGAAAACCGGAGACTGCAATTTTCTGGAGGGAGATGAAAAAAGAAAAAAAAAAAAAAAAGGAAAAACTCTTTAAGTTTGCTGTTGAATTATTCACATATTTTCATTCAGCAAGTTGGGAGTGCTGTTAGCAGTGTGTGTGTGTGTGTGTGTGTGTCTCTCTGTGTGTATGTCTGTGTGAGTTTGTGTGTGTGTGTGTGTATGTGTTTTACTACTAGTAGTATGGGTTGCAGTAGGCACTGTGTGTTGCTGCAGTGACGGGGGGAAATAACGTCGTTCTCCTGGTTCCTCATTTCCAATTCTGCTCCTCCCCACTCTCCCCACTGCCTTGCGAACGCGCCCTTGGTGCCCTCCATCTGTGCAGAGTGGGCGCATGCCGCCGGAAGGCCCACAGAAGAAGGGACAAGTACAGGTGCCGCCTGCCGCTCTGGCTGTAGAGGAAGCAAGGCCCAACTCTTACTGGCACAACACTTATAGACTTAAAGTAAATTGTAGGTTTGAGTGGCGGCAAAAGCAAGGATCATGTATCACCTCGGAGCAAATGACCAAAACATTTAATTAATCAGAAAATAATTAAGTCAGAGATGTTTTCCCTTTTTAATCCTCTCCTCTTACATTTTTTAATCATCTTCTTTTCAAGTATTTTTTATGACCTCAAGTTACATTCATCTCAGAGTTTGTCAAATTGTCAAAAGTGTCCTGAGCTTATTTCCTTTGGTTGAAACTGCTGTCACATAAAATGCCCAGGATGTCCAGTCGGCCTCCTTGCATGTCTGTGTGTGTATGTGTGTGAGGCCGTGTGTGTGTGTCAGTGTGTGTCTTTGAAAGTCGGAAAGAGGCAGTTGAATTTGAAACTTCCGATATATTTATTATTATTACTATTTTTTCACAAAACACTCCTTTAAAGCATCAGCAGCTTTTGTTCTTCTTTTGTTCCTCTTTGCAGTAAATCCTCGCCCTGCAGCGCTGCGAGGGGAAGCAACCCCTCTGAATCACACTGTTGCCCGCGTGTCTTCTCTCCTCCATCCCCTCTCCTCACCCATCCTTCCCTGGATGCTGCACCTCCCCCGCATCTCCTCCACACACTCCCTTCACACACACACACACACACACACACACACACACACACACACACACATACACCTCCTTCGCCGCCGTCTCCGTCGCCACTCTCCCACTTCCTCCCCTTGCCACAGTGCAGGGCTGCGATCACAGCCGACGAACAGAAGGGGGGATAGATTGAGGTGATAGCCCCGGCCTTGCGCTTTTGTTTGCATTTCAAAATAGATACTATATTAAGTTGGGCTGCAAGCAGCTTTGTGTATTGCGTGTGCGCGTGCCGCCACATGATATCACAGGAAGACGGGAGTTTATTACATAAAAGATTAGCAAAGCGTACCTTGTTTTTGCAGCAGTGGTTGGGTGTGTGTTTGCTTTGATGCTCTTTGTGTGTAAATGTTTGCTTTCATTAACATGAGGAGAGACTCCCTGTGGCGTGCTGGAGAACTGTGGGCTTCAGATTAGACAAAAAAAAAAGAAAAGAAAAGAAAAAGAAAAGTGGTGGTATCGCAGCAGCCCTCCGCTTGACAGCGGGAGAGTTTTGCCAGTTTAAACCCTCCGCAGGATGATGTCACTCTCCTCCTGTCATCAATTTGTATCGTAGTGGCTCATTTGGCGAGTTGTGGCGCCGGATACTGAGGGTTATGAATTATAGTGCGTTGAGCCTTTTACTGGACGCAGTGCTCATTGCTGTGGGCTCGCTTGAAAGTATAAATATATTTACGGTGCCAGCTGAAGCCGACGGGGGGGGGTAGCTCAGGTTTGCTCTCAGTAGTTAGTAGCTGTCTTCAGAGCCATAAAAACATGGCATCTCATGGATTTTCTATTTACCCGGCATCGGGTGGGCATATGGCAACGCTCGTAAATGTAGCTCTATTATCTAAAAGGGAAGCAGCGTTTTACTTACATCTAAAGAGGGGGGAAAAAGAGGTTATTGTCTTCATGTCACATCTCTCTCTTTCGCTCTCTCTGGACTTATCTTGAGATCTACCCGTTTTCTTAAACTGCCTCCCTTTTGATTTGTAATTGGATTTACTATCACGGTGTTCTGCTGCACCGAAGTCTGTTGTTATTGTTGCATCTATTGATTTCTTTTTTGTGGCTTTGTCTGTCGGACTGTTTTGAATTCCCCCTCTCTAACTGTATGCGATGTTGTTCTAAATGGCCGGGTCACTCAGAAGAGGCGATCCTTCCGATGCTGGAGGACTTGGCCATGCGGGCGCTCTGGTTTCAGCAGCCTCCTCCTCCTCCTCCTCTTTCTCCTCAGTGATCTCTTTTTTTCTGACTCTACTCTGTCCTCTCACACACACACGCACGCACGCACACACACACACGCGCACGCACACTGATACATCTGGTTAAAGGCGAGCGATGCAGTGAGGAGAGGACTGGGAATACTCGCGACACACTTCCCCCTTCGGTTCAGGCCTTGATCCTGCCTCCCAAAGCACAGCTATTCACAGGGACTTTAGATATCGAAGGATTCAGGTTGGGGGTCTCCTGGGGACGGGTTAATGCTAACCACACAGCGACAGCTCCTTCCTGGGGGATAATTATTGTAGGCCAAGCTGTACTATTGACAGCTGTAAATGGAGATGCCGTCTGTAACTGGGGAGGCCTAATAGGTTTTAGTCCCGACATGGGCTCTCGTTAGGCCCGTGTGGGTGCATCGGAGATGAGTTTGAGAAATGAGCCACAGCCTCAATGGGCTTCAAATGGCACTCAGAGAGATCGCCGCCCCCGCAACGCCACATCTCTCCCGACCTCTCGGGAAAAGGGCTAACACATAATAGTAGATTCTATTTCATTGCACAATTGAACTGCTCATACGCTTCCATATTCTTTAAAGGACACATTCAACTTTGTGAATCAATCCAACAAACAAATATTATCAGAGCAAAGAGTTCATATTTCGCATATTGTGTTGATACTCACTAGAGCAGTGGTTTTGAAACTGTTTTAGCTGTTTTGTCGGATTTTTGCCAAATGAGTTTTGCTTAGAGGTCAAGGGCCAATCTGGGATCTAGCTGCTTAACCATTCATACATGTTTTCTTGTCTGTCTGGCATATCTCCACTGGGTTCTTATAGATAAACTAAAATATTCCCGATACAACACAAAGCGCTGGCAGCTTTACTTGTTTTTGTTCTGGG
Source organism: Dactylopterus volitans (assembly GCA_901007715.1). Classification (NCBI taxonomy): domain Eukaryota; kingdom Metazoa; phylum Chordata; class Actinopteri; order Syngnathiformes; family Dactylopteridae; genus Dactylopterus; species Dactylopterus volitans. The sequence goes on along the minus strand of CAAKHG010049666.1, from coordinate 92,499 downwards.
GGGGGTTTCCCAGTCAATTTTAACACACCTCACTCAGATTCAATTAGGTCAGAAATATAAACTTAAAACCCAATTTCATCTGCTCTGGAATTTACCTCTCAGTATGTCTTATGTTTTGGTGTGAAATCATTCAGTGTCTCTGCCGCCGCCGTTCAGCTGTTTTTCCCTTAAACAGCTGATTCATAGGAGCATAACAAAGGCAAGATACGACTGACTGATTGAAATGTTTTCTCACTTTTCTCTGCCCCGGAGGAGAATTGAAAATCACAGCTCAGTCGTTTATTTTGAAATTTCATTTGTGCTCTTCACACAGACCTCACAGTTGACGTTTTTTTTTTTCTTTTTTCTTAAGGCTACCCACCATCTTACTCCCGCTAGACCTTTTGTAAACTGAACAAAATTAAATTTGTTAGCTGAGTAGAAGAATGGCACAAACAGTGGAATAGATTTACTCACCAACAAAGGTTTCCACTGGGCTCCAGCTGTTTTGTTTTGTTTTTTGTTTTTGTTGTTGTTGTTTTTTTTTAATGTGATTGTACATATCTGAGCTCACATATGTATGTCTTATCTGCTTGTGTCGTCTGTAGGTGGATGCTTGCAGGGCTTTGCATTCAGGTCCCTTGTGTGGTGCATCAATAAATGTGTATTTACATTTTGCCAATAATGCTAAATATCCTCCAGTCATTAATGTTGAACGTTAGCCTGGAGTGCTCCTGTCTATATTCTGGACCTACAGTGTCGGTGAATTAGCATTTGCTTTGCTGCTGATACTAATATAATCCACTTCTGAAGAGACAAATCTCCAACTGAAGTTGCCCCCCCCCCTCTCCCATAACAACCAACCCTGTTGTTTAAGATGATGGCAAATTCTTAATGAAGCTTTTAATTAAGGTTCATGCAAAATGTTTACTGCCGCTCATCACAGAAATGATGAAGCCCACAGGAGATGTTTGCTTTGCTACCTGCTAATCGGTCAGCCTGGCAATCACAACCATGTTGGTTAATAGTGGTGATGGTGATGCAAGTGAATGATCCTGTTTCTCGTTAAAGTTCTCAGACATTCATAGTCAATAAACGGTAAACCATGGGTCCGCCATATTTAGAGAGCAGGGTGGCCAGTGTGTAATACTGATACCATGCTGTTGTTTGTGCATTTGAAGAACCAGGCGTCTACGTGCTTTGTTCATGTTCTGAACCGCCAGGCTGACTCCCAATAAGCAGCAGACTCCCTTATGAAGGGATTTTCTCTACAGGGCCCCTTTGAACTCTGTTGTAGCATTGGTTCGCCACTGACTTCATTAGTATCACTGCTAATACAGATGTCATTTCTCAGAGAATCTTCAAATGTTTCAAATGACTAGAATGTGTACTAAAAGGTCCGTGTATGTCATATGCATAATAACTGATTACAGTACTCAAATTGACCAAAATCATGTCATGTTATTCATAAAAAATATTGAATATTGAAATACTGAAAACAATTGTGCATATAAACAAGATTTTTAATAACCCTTCACAAAGTTTGATTTTATTTATTTATTTATTTATTTTTGCTTTATTTAGTTTTTTTAGATTGTCCATTTTTTGACCATAGTACACAGTCATTTTTATAGCTCTGTCTGCGTCAGAAATATTTCCACACCACCTCGTCTGGTATCATTATTATATTTAAATGTTCAATGTCCATAAAATCGTTATAACCATTTAACTGTACTGTAAAAGAATGAATGTGCTGGCTATTATAGTTTTTGGTTTTGATTGTTTTGAACTGATTACATACACAATGACCTACCGAGGCATGTTTGCGTAATGGTCTATTTTCATATCATTTTAATGTCAGATTTTAGAGGAGGATTACTTATACAACAAGCTCCCAGCTATGTCTGCAGATTGTTGTATGTTTATATCTCAGACTGAAACACCATATAATGACTTGAAAGCTATCAACCTCAGCTTCCAGTAGCAAAAACAAGTGAGCGCTTTAGCCAATGTGTTGTCAGCTTATATGATGATGTCATCACATAACATTTTGTGCAGCGATATGAAAATGGACCTGTGGTGAACAAGGTGCAGGTTATCAATGTGTTGATAATCCTGTTGAAATGTATCTCAAATAAAACCTACAATAGTTAGAGTATTCATTCTTTTTGCTTCTGAAAGGTAAAGCTTAAGAATTAGCTCACATAAAATATTTCATTTTGGTTATCCAGGCTGTAGAGACATGACGCATTTGAAGATGCTCCTCGAAATAAGCAATCAAAGCAGTGAGGGTAGACCAGTTCTATTGTTCAAAGGTTTGATATATATTTTAATTGCAATATTCAAATGAACAATCAGTTGTCAGTAGACAGTGGCGACGTTTATGTTAATTTGCCTTTTGAGTAGCGTGTGCCAACCATCTCAAAATAGCATTAACTGGTTGACTGATTAATCCGTTACCAGGTTTGATGGAATTTCTAGATGTGAATTGTCTGAACTATTTGTGGTATGAACTTATTTTCGGTCAGCACAAAAAGAAAAAAGAAAAAGAAAAAAAAAGATGAGATATCTTTGCTAAACTCTTACTTCGGGTTCAACTGAAGGCCAGCGGTCATAGCGGACTGTTGACACCCACTGAATCCTGCATTGCAGTGGCCTTATTTCCCTCGCAGGCCATTTAATTCAGCTCAGGAACGTCCGCTGGAAATCTCTGCCACTCGCCTCGCTTGAGTGCTCCTTCAGGCCAAACAGAGACGGCGAGCAAGTGGAGGTGCCAGCGGGAGGAGAAAGACAAGACACGCGACACAACAGCTCCCTGTCTTTACACCGCGGGAGCTCTCACTACATCACACACACTTATACACACATACAATTACACCAGGATAAAGACAGGAGGGTAACCTCACAGTAGAAACCATTTACACCCTCCCCAACCCCTCCAACTCCCAAGAATATAATCTGTCCTGAGGTTTTCTATTTCTTCAAATGGCACGCTAAAATGCTTAAGCAGCCAGAGCAGCTTGAGTCCAATTATTCCTTTACTGCAGTATCTCGGCCAGCTGTGATTATTATGTTTATAATGTAGTGTCACTCTTGTACTGTCCTTGAAGCATTCTCCTCTCGGCGGGATCCTCTCAAATGAGACATATTAGCCAGTGTGCTGAGTTAACAGAGTGGACGCACAAGTGAAAGCAAGAAAGAAGACGAGAAGCTATCACGAGCCATTAAAAGCACTGCACCTTTTTATAACCAGCAGCTTAATGGCGGTGGTGAACAACAAAGCGTTATTGCTGCTTTGTGCTCCTGCAAGTTGCCCGTGTCTTCTCCGCCGCTGCTGACAAATAGATCTGCAGGCAAACGCTGGAATTTAGGTTGTTTTTTTTTTTTTTTTCAAAAAGGGCATTATCCGTCTCCATCGGAGGAAGCAGCAGACGTCTCGGTGTGGGACTCGAGCTCGAGGAGTTGCTTTCTCAAATCAGGCATTCCTGCTTTTTTTTTTTGACTTCATTATCTAACTTTTAAAGGATGCAAAAAAGGGCCATTTGTCCACTAAGGTGGATAAATTTAAAAAAAGAAAAGATTAATATTTGATGTGTTGTGGGTCAGCATGTAAAAATAAATGGAGTCTGAAATTAATTTAAACTCAGAGTGGGGGGTGTTGACAGGTATTCTGGGGAGATTGTTTGTGTTTCTCCAAATTAAATGAGCCCTTTTATTCTTATGATTATTTATATATTGCGGAGATGGGGAGGCGAAATTGCCAGTTATGGCACGTTTGTTTTTAAAGACCTAAAGTAATATAAAGTAATGGCTGTGGTTTCCTGCATATCTCCCTCTTGAACGCCGTGAAAGCAATGAAAGCCTGGTCTTGCTTTTAGTTCATCACGGCTCAGAACAACAGGAGAGGAGAAAAAAAAAAGAAAAACAACAACCAGCAAAAGCTCTGATTCTGTTTTTCCTTCTTCCTCATGGGCAACCAAACACACAGAACTGCTTCTCTTCGGCTAATCAGTAAGAAAGACGAGAAGTAATCAGAGCGCTCCTCCTCCTTCTCCTCCTCGCTTTCCCATCTCCTCAGACGCGGAGTCTAAATATCACCACTTTTTTTTTCTTTTCTTTTTTTTTATCTGGCAGCAGTTTGTTAGCGGAGCACGCCTCGGCATTTTTCTGAAATCATCTATCAAGGTGAGATCTGTGGGAAAGAGCAGCGCCTCGGGCTTCCTCACCGTGCACTTATGAGGTTTATTAGGTCCCACAGGAGCGCTGCTTTGGTGTGTGTTAAAAACAAATGGAACTTACAAATTACAGATTAAGGTCTTCGCAGGCGTGTGTGTGTGCGTGTGCGTGTGCGTGCGTGTGTGTGTGTGTGTCAACGGCCGGCTGATGAGGGTGTGTTTGAGAGAGATGCTCTGAGCAGCCTGCAGCCTCGACACGTCTGATTCACTCAGCGAGTGCAGACCTCTGCCAAGGCCTCGCTTCTGTGTCTGGATATGTTCTACAAAGCCAGAATTTCTTCATAAAGGCAGTATTTCCTGAGAAATGAATGGAATTGTTAAAGGAAAAAAAAAATCAAACCAGAATTGCTGATTTCTTGTCCTTTGATGGTTTTAAAAAATGTTTTGGATAATGAAATCGGAACTATTGGAATGAAGCAGCACTAACTACGGTCACTTGAAAGCGTTTTTATTTCCGGACTGATCACACCGCATCAAAATTATTAAACCAACTTGGAACCACTGATGCAAACCGTGCAGAACTGATCAGAACACACAGAGGGTGTACATTAGGTCCCGCATCTCTACTAAACTGTAGACTTCACAAACAGCTAAATACCACATAAATCGAGCGAATTTACTTTTATTTTCTTTTATTCATTTATTATTTTTTTTCCGTCGCATCCTCAGCACACTGTTGCCGGTATTAGCGAGACTGATTCGAGTCTTCGTTTTAATTTGTTGTATCTTACAGAATCCAGTGAAAAGCTCACTGCTCTGCCCCTCCACGAAGTCCCCTAAAGGTTTTCGTGTAATCCTGCTAACTGACAACCTGATAATCCAAATCAGCTTTTGTGTTTAGTGAGGAAATGGTCTTTTTTTTTTTTTTTCCGCAGCTCCATTCACTTTCATTGTTGTGGGAAAGCAAAAACTCTCCATGCGCACATTGGAGGTGAGAGGGAAAACAGTTTTCGCTTGCCTAATTTGTGGCGAGGCAGCCTTTTTAAACCATCGCCGAGGCTCAACAGGGACGAGGATTGATTTTCCATTCATCCCCTTCCTTCTAATTTAATGACTCAGAATTATAACGCTGTTATCATTTTTGCAGTAGCAAGTAATGAATAGCAATTAACGTTTTCAAAAGGAGGGAGTGAAGCTTGAGAGATGTCGCTTTTCACCCGCAAATGTTGAAACACTGCAGTCAGCGGAGATACTGTTACACAAAAGAAAAGGCCTCATTCATCCGTCCAGCTGTTTTAGGTAAATAACTTCTTCATCTTCTTGTCTCACAGCACAAACACAAGTAATCACTCTAATAACCAACACGTTCTGCCTTCCTCAATGAACTGGAATAAACTGTCATAAATTACTCCTCGCATTTTGTCCAATCACTGCTCCTTCTGGAGGCAGGCGAGGAAGTGCTAATTAACTTGATATGGATGAGATTCCGGGGCAGCGTGGTATCAACGGCAGGGAGACGAATGCGATTCCGTCGTGTCACAAGCGGAAGGAAAATTGCTGTGTAAATCGGACCTTGTTGCTTTCAAACTTTTACTTTTTTTTTTTTTTTTTTTTTTTACGGTGTATTTACATTTCAGGGCTGAAAATTTGATGTGATGGGGAT
>CAAKHG010049666.1:50056-65015 GCA_901007715.1 Dactylopterus volitans | reverse complement strand
GACCCTGATTTCCTGGTTTCCTCTATTCGCTACCATGTGATGGAAAGCTGCAGATCAACCACTGCAATCTGTTTCTATGGTGTAAGTTGTCACATACAGCCAAAGCACATGCACACACACACACAAACACACACACACACACACACACACACACACACACACACCAAAACATCCTGCTGATTGTGACTTTTAAAAAACCACCAGACTGTTGGTGGTTGGTCTGGTTGTTAGTGAGCTGGATACAAAATAACATATATATGTGTGTGTGTGTGTGTGTGTGTGTGTGTGTGTGTGTGTGCGTGTGCGTGTGTGTGTGTGTGAGAGAGAGAGAGAGAGAACAGGTGAGTGATTAATTTTTAATTTAAGAGAATAATGTATTTTTTGGATTTCACTTTTTTTTCTTTTTTTGCATACATTTCTTACATTCAAACTATTTGAAAGACAAATAAATTATGTGTCATTGTTCATCATATAGGGTCAGATGATGCACCCTTGGCAGAGATATGATCGCTTTTTTCGAGGTTCCTGTGATTGCAGCTCGGCTTGTTTAATTAAGTAGTTGCCCTAGACATTAATACATACTGAACAGCTCATTTATAGCCGCAACCCTCTGAGACTGAGCTTTTCAATGCAGCAAACTTTTGCATTGCATTAATGATACTGTAACTTTTTAACCATAAATCATGTCTGCTTTTGCCTGGAAGCTAACAGCCGTGTGGTTCCAGCTCGGCTTTTGGTGCACTTGTAATTTTTGCAGATGCTTTCTTATTCAGCCCGGAATGCTGGTGTGTCTCTCTACGGACTTGGTGCAATAATTCCATAATCATAGATCAAATATTAAATGTCTTTTGTCAATTTGCCATCCCTTTTCCAACGCCGGAAGATGTTTGCATGAATGCTAGTCGGCCATATTTGTTTTCACATAGTTCATTTGGAGAATCTCTCGACCAGTTGGAGGTTTGCTGATTCATCGTTTCCACCGATGGGTGGCTGATCCGACTATTCACATGTGTTTGTGAAGCTCTTACAAAAGCTTGTAAGCTGTGGTTGACTCAGTCTTCAAGATTTGTTGATCAGCGGCCCAAACAATCAAGGAAGAGAGTCAATCTAACGTGGAGATTATTATAACCTCAAAATTGTAGACCAAGGAAAACCTGTCTAACAATAGTTACACTTTTAAGAGTGAATATCCTCTACACTGTTTTACCTAGAATGTTGATTTTTTGTTTTTTTAACTTTTTTGTCTGATTCCAGAGACAAAAGAGAACAAGGTTTAGGCAACTAAAAAGCCTGCTCATTATTGCTTTGTGATGTTTCGCGAAATATTTGTACAATTTATTTTGACTCTGTGGTGAGAGATCTATCGCAAATATATAGATTCAAGTGACATCACTTCAGTACAAATATTCTGATCGGCCAGATTGTTTTGAAAGAAATTATGACGCACATTGCCTGATTGTGCATTGATGTAAAACAAGTGTTACTAGAGGAAGCCCAGGAGAACCAGAATTAGATGAGCTCCGAGAGGGTTAACCTGCTTTTGGCTCTGAAAATAGACGTGCTTGAAGTTGAAATCCAGTTGTTTGTCTTGAGAGAACAGTTCAGATGAAATGGTTTTACTGCATACGACACTTTCTCTTTTTCATTAGAGAACCATTAGCATTGTTCCAGGTGAATGTGACACTTTCAGTCCATCTCATTGACTGAACTGCTGAATCTTTCCCACCAAACTGTCATTCACTGAATCAGCTAATCTATGACTTGTCCACCAGGTCAAAGATCAGGACTCATGTTGTAATGAAAGAACCAATGTTATTAAACCTGTGACGTGGCTCCTCTCTAAGCGGTCTGATGAGGATCACGGCGAACCTAGAAGATTAAGTTTGGGATTCATCTCACAGGTGACGAACATCTCACGCAGGAACAGAACGCTTCTCTTTGGCCATGTTCACTTCATCGTCTTCTCAGTCACTCCATGAGGGTTATCATACTCTTTTACATGCCTCTGCTGGACCTTCTTGTCAGTCTGAAAACATTTTTTTTTTCTTTTCTAATTCCCAGAGCTTCTGAGAGTCCTGGAGTAGTTTATGTCAAGAAAAAATACAGCTGCTTTCTTTTCCATACCTTAAACCAATTTTTGTAATCCACAGGGAACAAATTCTGTACACTTGATCCTTTAAGCAATTTTTCCCAAATAAAAACATGACAGCTTGATTTCTTCATGCTCTTTTTGTTTTCTGACACCGGCTGTGTGATGGTGTCTTTATATGGCGGTGAAGTGTATGTTCGGAGGAAGGTCCCGTGTCACAACCGTTGTTTCTTCGTTTTTCCTCACATTTTACAAATCGTCACTGAACCCAAATCATGTTATTGGTGACGTTCACAAACCTTCATGAATTCATCAATTTTGACACCAAACCCTGATCTTTAAAACTAGTGAGATGGTAACCATCATAGAACATCGTTATTTGGTTTTGTCTTTCTTAACTAAGTTACAAGGCACTTGTTGGTAATTAATTGATTATTGATTTATAAGCAACAGTGGTGCGTTCATGCTGCAGCTGCATATATTTATAAACAGTGGTGCATTATCACTCAGAGAAATCACATACTTGGTTGTTTCTTGTGACTCAGTGACAACAAGAAGAGGTTCTGAGCAGCTTTAACCTTTTAAGGGTAACAAGGCAACAGCCTCATTCTTCAGTTTGTGCAGCGAGAGACGGCGTCGGCATCAAATCATCATTGTCCTCGTAATGCGCGCCGCAGTTTACCCTCTTTAATCTGTCTGCGGGACATAAAGCATTTAGAAGAAACTTTTTACTTTGAAAATAGGGCTGCTTGATTATGAATGCTAGATCTCTGTCCTCCATTTCTATTTCTCTGTGTGGTAATTTTCTCCTTAGCGAGGTGGCCGATGGCGAGGAGAAAAGGCGCTGCAGCAAACACACGGCTCCATCGGACCCCATGAGCCTTTTAAAAAAAGACGGTTTGATCCCGTTAAGATTCTTAATAAAAAATGATCAGAATGTGAGCAGCCTTTCACGCCACTTTCCGTCTGTGTGCTGTATGTGTGCGTGCCTGTGTGTGTGTTGTCGAAGGTTTCTATATGTAGCCATGGCAGCCACTGTGTATCACTATTACGGAGAGTCAAGCCTGGAGCACAGGAGGACATTACGTTGAAATTCTACATTTGCACCCACATGTTCTTAGCAAAAATGGCATCTCACTGTGGGAGGGGCCTCATCCAGAGAGTATCGACACGCTTATCAATTGACCGATAGTCTCTTGTGATGTATTGATTCATCTGGCTTCCAAATGAGCCACGAGTGCAACCACGCTCTCTCTCTCTCTCTCTCTCTCTTTCTCTCTCGCACAAACACACACACAACCCATAATGAGAGCTTGTCAACTTATTTTAAACTGCGCGGCTGCAGGTTGGAGCCTTTGCTCAGGGATGGCGGGGATGTTTGAAATTGAAAGTGATGGCGTTGTGAGATTTAGAGAAAGATTCAGAACAGCGGAGCACTTTACCGTGCCACAAAGTCAATCTCCTCCTCGTGAGGTTTTAGGAGGAGCTCCGCGGTGTCCTTTGGTAGTTAAAAGTGCATCGACTGTGGACAGGCAAGTGGGACGTGTAGATTAATGCAGAGGAGAGCCATCCCTCAAAGTGCTTAGAATAATTAGAGTCAGGCTTCCAACAGAATGGGCATGTCACTGGAGGAAATTGTATTTTTATTTACTGTGTCGGATCTCCCTCGGCCTCCCTCTCGCTCCGTCTCTGCCTCTTTCCATTTGTATGGTGGCGCCGCTCGTCATTCAGGAGCCGAGTGTTTCTCAGGGCGTCTTAAAGGTGCTGTCAATGCCCCATGATGCATCTCTCAGGATGCGAGTGCATCTCTGCGCGTTTCCACGTGTGGGCGCACGCCATTTGTATTCTTGCGTGTTGCACTCCTAAATTGCGTAGGTGTGAAAATTCGCGTACATATTAGAGCTCACAACTGCGGATGCAAATCAGCAGCATTAGCATGTGTTTGAAGTTTGAAGTGTGCATGCATGCGAGGGCGTCCTTTTCTTCCTGCCTTTATGCAGAGCTGGAAAGTGACTCAGGACATATTTACTACAGTATCACACTCACATTTATGCCAAGACTGCAGTTCTGAGAGAAAGGCGCTTTGTATCCTGACTGTGATTATTTGTTAGATGAAGGTTCATCATTTGCTGCACCAAATAAGGATGGGAGCAATTAACATGGCAGGTGGCTGTGGACACAATTTGGACATTTGGACGACAATACCCAATCCTAAATTATAGGGGTTTCAAAGTTCTTGAGGGTCATACGGAAGTTTCCTTCATTAAATGTTTAAATTTGCTTTTACAACATGTACAGCAAATATTGTTAGATAAGTCAATGGTTTTGAATCCATATTTTTTTGTTAACTTCGTGGTCTATTTTGTAAATTTCTAGTTCATTTTCAGGTACTGTTTTGTGATTATTATTTTTTTCCTTTCTTTGTAATTTAAAAAAAAAAAGATATGAAGTGAATTGGCTGATTTGAAACTGTGATGAGCTAATTAGATGAAAAAAGACCAGAAAAGAACAACTAAAGCATTGTGCAAAAAATAAGTGCTATAAGAATCACAATTATAAGTATTATAATTAGAACTTGATAAGTAAAAGTATAAACTGCAGACCTCCATCAAGGTTGTTTAAAAAAAAAATGGAATTGTTCAAAGAGATCTACCCCTAACCCTTTGACCAGTGCTGAAATGGGGGTGTTAAGCTTATTGAAGATGAATTTCAGGCTCCAGAACATGAAGTGTTAAAAAAAAAAAACTGAATTTAATGCTGATCGCTGAATGATGTGATTTTAGACTTAAGATGCAAAACAGATGCAACGACATAAAAGCGTTTCAAGAAGCCGCACCTCAAACAGCTACAACCCTGAATAAGCAGTTAGAGAGTAACTGCATAACATTTAGTAGGTTTTACATTTGTTTTCCAATGTAACATATGATTACAATATCATCCTTTTACTAAAATATGTGAAAGCTTCTTGCATCAGTGCTTGAGTGTGTAGACGTAGGTCTTTGTGCGCGTGCGTGCGTGTGTGTGTTGCTGCATGTTGGCTCTAAAGGCATTTCCCATCTCGGTGCAGGTGAGGCTGGTGGACAGTGAGGCGGGCCATTGATAAATTGATCACAGCAAAATTGTTGAGTAGTAAGACATGCTCTGAATCCCTCCCCCATTGCTACACATCCCACGCGCACACACAAACACACACCGCACGCACGTAACACAGCTCCGGCATCAATTATTGTGGATTGCGTGGTTGACAGAGTGTAAACCAGGTGCCAGCCCTCAATCCAATTAAAGAGATTTAATTGGAGAAAATAAATGGAGTGTGTCCACAAAGTGCTGGCTTTTCCACATTTAGTCATTTTTTTTTTTACCTTTTTGAAAAGTAAGGTTTTGTTTATGAAAGACTGATTGAATCTAATAAAGCCTCAAGGCTGTTGCTTTTCCCAGACTGCCTTGCTCCACAGGTCAGTAATGCAAACAATCCAATTTCTCCTGTCTGAGAGCTGCACTGGCATGTAGAAATGGGATTATTATCTAAAATGGGCCCAGCAGGTGTTTCTGTGATACAGTGTAATTTTAGGAGGGTGATAGCGGTTTGCGTGGCCTGGACTTAAATTCCCAGAGATGCTTTTAAAGAGGAACATCTAACAAATAAGTTGGCAAATCTGCCACTGCGGCCCGTTAGCGTTATTACCGCAGAGGCGGGCTTAATAACGGCACTGCTTCCTGAACCAGCGAATTTGTCTGCAGCCAGCCGCCACCGCCCGAGGACTTTGTCAAGCTAAAAAGAAGCGCCTGGAGTCGTCAGGTGGCTCTCACGGTGGTCCCGACTTTTCTCTGGTCTTTTCTATCCAAATTTGTCCCAAGGGTATGAGAGGGGTGCTCATCGCCGCCGCCACCATCCCACCTCCTCCGACTTCTCACACATGCATAATTCAGGATTGTTATCTGTCTGCTGCTACCCCCTCATCCCCCACACGCAGCACCACCACCACCACCACCACCACCAGCACACACATGCACACAGATCTGCAATGAAACAGTCTGACTGCACATCAATGATTCACCAGACAGCACCCCCCTTTGCCGCCTCCCCGCCTCACCGTTAAGGGAATCATATGGAGCCGACAGGGACTCCGCAGGCATGCAACTTCCTATAATTGGAATGAAGAAAAAAAAAAAGGGGGCGAGAGGGTTGGAAATGCTGTATCAGGGATCGGGTGAGAGTGGCATAGGTGTTTAAACAGCCATTCAGCAGTGTCAACCGGCAGATGGCCATCTGAGTTGGCCCACTCATTAGCCACCGCATTTTAAGATGCTTTTGGAGTTAGTTTCCTCTCTGTGAAGCCTCCATCGCTCTTCAAAAAAAAAACACAAAAAACCCCCCCAAAAAAAAACGACTCCTGCTGCAAGCATCTCCGCTTCCCCAGGTTTCCCTTCCCTGCCTCGCTCTCCCTTTTCTTTCTTAAACATCACAGAGGCAAATCAGCAGACAAGCGATTGTACAAGTTTTCTCAAGCTTTCAGGAATTACCACCATTTCATCATGGATAATCACAGTTAATAACCCTTCTCATTAAGGAGACGAGAATCACGGGTCATTAATATTGTTAATATCTTCTCCTTTCCCTTCTTTTCTATCTCTTATTCCTCCTCTCGGCATGCCAAAGGGAGTGGAAACAAAAGGATGACTAAAAAAGAGCTTAGCGCGACAGTGATTAACCGATTGGGGTAGATGGACTGTGATGAATCAAAGTTATCTCTCAAATCTTAATAAGTGGAATTAGCCCCTGATTAGATGAGCTTTGGCTACAGCAGGGAGCACTCGGCATTTTCACTTCAAAGAATCCTGTCCATGTAAACCTGTTCCTCCCTCCACTGCAGAGCTAATACAAAAAAAAAAAAACAAAGAGGCAAATAGGCCAATGGAAACCGGCAGGAGAGATTACAAAGACTCATAAGTGAGCAGTGAGGATAAAGAGGAGAGAAAATATGATGTTACATATGTTCATTTTTTTCCCGTTTATCTCTCGTCCTCAGTTTTGCTCTTTCGCCAACATGATGGGGTCCGGTGGGAGGTGTCAGAGTCTCCGTGACAGGGTCGTAATGAGAGTGGCACTCTCCCTCATTTGCATATGTTTGCCGTTGTCACAGCGGTCAAGGAATGTCATGTTGAGATTCCTGCATGCTTAAGTAATGGTGTTTTGTCCCCACGAGGAACTCTGGCCCTCGTATCACAACCTCCCGCACAGAGGGAAGAGGGAAAAAAAAAAAAGACAGAATTAACATGACAATCAGCTGATTGTGAAACAACTGTTGGCATTTTTATCCTCCTAGCAAAATTTCAAAAGACCCATTTGCAGTCTGAAGGGTGGCACATCGGTCTGATGACAGTGTGGCGCTTATTTAGTGGTTTGTATGAGCAGAATGACAGAACGTGCCACTTATCAGTGCTTTATTGTTGCAATATCAATAGCAATCTCAACCAGTTTGGGAGGGATTTTCAACAGAATATATTCAAGTCGGTTGAGGAACCGGCCCTCTTTGGAACCGTAGCTCCTGAAAAGGTGACATGTTCTGACTTTATTCGACAGCGACAGTGGAAATGTTGTAAAAGAGAGCAGCAAAGCCTTTGTACTTCAGGGTTGGTACTTTCCAAGCAGAGGAGGAGTCGCGAGAAATGTTGACTGATCGAAAAAAAACAAGCCCAAACAGCCTCTGCAACCGCCATGTTTTAAAGGCCATATCATTGTGTACAGCTGCTGTTAGCGTTAGCCTCTGAAAATGGAACGGTGCACAGTGCCGGTTAAATTTTCATGGCTCTTTTCCATCTCTGTTACCATAAAGTCCGTCCAGGCAATCCTTGCCATTCGGCAGCCATTTTGGCAACGACGCCCAGGAATTTATTTCATCTTAACAACCCCCAGTGCGTATTCAAATGAATGGAGGGCCATAACTTCACTTTCACTGGACACCTGGACATGAAATTCTGTAGTGAATTCTGATTGGGAAAAAAAAGATACTTCACATGTTTGGCTACTTTATGCCAAATATGATTTTAAACACTGTTTCTCCACAGACAAAACCTCATCTCTTACAGCTTATTCACAAACCTACATTTCCTTAGTAACTGCGTATGTTAGAGTCGCATCTTACTCTCTGTGCTTCTTCTAAGTCCATCTGCCATTAATCACAGCTGTGCAACAACACAGTTGGCTGATTCTTTTTGGGACTTCGATACAACGAACAGACGGCTTCTGAAGGTCATGGGCAGGATATGTGTCATTCAAATGCCATCTAGCGTTTTTGACTTTTCACTTCAAAATGCTTTAAGTGGTTTTGTATCTTTATAATTTCTCATGGTTACTATTATGATACCAGCACAACAAACACATCTCCGATACCGCCATCCTCTGCCTCACTGCTGTTGTACGCAGTACATGATGTTAGTTCGCTGATGTCGCTTTGATGTTCCCCATGTAGCGAGTGGAAACAAAAGAAACGCAAATGCCAGCTTGATAAAGTTTAATGTCTGGTTGGAGAATGATCACTTTGTAGAAGTAATGAAAAAGTTTTGTCGGTATATTTGATGGGGTTGAAGCGGTGCCATCTCACTAATAAATTAATCTACACACTAAACACAAATTAAACCAAATTTTGACACTCACTGTGGAGTAATTAGTCCCAGATGTAAATATCTGTTATGCAACAAAAGAGGCAACACTGCTGAAACAATTATCTCCTGTTATGGCGTTTGGTAAAATGCTGCGAGTCTAACCATGTGTAACTGATGGCTTCTTCACAAGGCCTCCAGGCTTATTTGAATGTGTTCTGCTTATTTATTTCATTTGTCTATGTCTTTACCATACAACACCCGAGCCTCGACAGGGCCGAGATGGACAGGTTCATTACATGTCACAGGAGTGATCCACTGTCTATTCTGTTTATTAAGTAGCGCTGCAGCGTCTCTGAGGTATAGCAATGCACGCAGTCGCTAAGAGTAGTCCCATCTTGGTGTAAGGATCTGTGCGCAGCGCCTTGGCTGCAACGTAATGAACAAATCAGCAAGGGATTGAAGAAAATAAACTCTTTCTAATTCTTCCGTCTGAGGCCACGGCGCAAATAAGTGCTCTCAATAACGAGGAAAAATCACGTTAGAGCGGATGAAACATATGTGACACGTGAAAACGATTAAGGCTCTCGGAAAAGAGTGACAGAGGAAAAAAGAACATTCACGAAATCTAACTTGACTTGGACGCAAGGCGACAACAGCAAGTGTTTGATTTTTTTCATGAAATGATTTTTTCCACAAATGAGGTGGAAAAATGGAAAGGTCTGATTTTTTTTTAAGGGGAGGAAATATGAGACAAAATAATAACCATCTCCCCAGCTGGTTTGAAATCATAAAGCGGGGGTTTCCGTAGAGGTGATGTGGTGAGGGAAGGGGGACTGTCCTCCCCCGTTATCCTGCCATCATTAGTTGACTAGTGGTTACTTTCCAAACGTATTCTTGAGCTGCAATAAGGTACCCAGATATATTCTGGCTGAGGCTGCGTTCACAAGCATTTAAATGAAGGTAAAATTACACCATCGCTCATTTGCTGAGGACCCCCTTGGAAGACCCTCAAGGAGCCCTAGAAACCCCTGGAACAGCATCAAGAAACTTAGATGAAGGTGCTGTGTTGTTGTTTACTACTGAATTTCTTCTTTCTGGCTCACCTTGGATTCACTGTGTGGTTGTAATTAACACATGCTGCCGCCTCTGGTGAGAGTGTGAGCTGGAATCAGATCATGTGGCTTGCCTAATTAAAATGGACCCGGCTAGACAGCCTTTATTTATGCGCCTTCAAGACAAAATGAATGCCAGTTGCCTGTGGAAATCATCCCGGGCTGTCTTTTCGCCTGCCTGGCTGACTGCTTGTCTGTGCACGGGGCTACAATTAACCCAGCAAAAGCAGCAGAGCCGGGGACAACAAGATGCTTTCATGCAGCCGGCTGAAACCCACTCAGTGTTTCGTTTGTGTTGCATCAACTGACTGCCGCGCACTAGCCTCCGCTCAGCTGCATCTCCCTACAAAACTCAGGTTTTTGTGCCGTGACGGCCCTTGCAGGATTTGTCTTGAGTTTGCCACTCCCACCATCAGTCATTAAAAGCAAATGAGTATTTCTGTTCCAGGGAAGAAGGCTTGGTGAGACAACTTTGAGGCACTAACATTCACTTAAAAAATGTTATGTCATCCGTCGCGAGTTGCTTTCCATGAAAGAACCCGACAACAGTGCTTTATGTCAACACTAAACTGGTCGTTCTGTTTGGAAAGACTGCATGGCGGCTCATAAATCTGTTTGATTTACTCTTTGCACGGAATCTGGAGGAGCATTTCTTGTTTTAGACGATTAGTGTCATACAATGGGAGCCATGCAGAGTAGAACGGGCCTCTGCTGAAAAATCATCCAAGCTGTGTGCGACCGAGCCGAGGCCATAAAGCTGCCCACTCCATCACGGCTCCTATAGCCGAGATTGATCAGCCCGCTCCCATTTGAGTGATTTCCCTCCGGATTCAATGCAACGCAATTAGTCGCCTGCCGTATTTTGCCTCTGCATTGCTCTTTGACCCTCTATCACACATATGAGTCAGAGCAGCACTCTGCCAATATGAGTTCCTCCTAACAGCCTCTGTATTTGCACAGCCCATCTCCTCTTGGCCTCTCAACTCCATCCCTCCCAGCGCTCGCCGCTAAAGAGGATCACGGATCGCTGGCGGACAGCCAAGTAGTTGTACCTGCTGAGATGGAATACGGCTGTGACCATCGACACCGGGGTAGTGGATGCTGGGAGATTCTGTCAGACTGGCAGCCTCAGCAATGAGCATCGCCACAAGGCATTTCTTGACCTCTTTGGCTGCTGATGCACACTGTAAAAACAAAAAACTCTGCTCAGAAAGTGATCTCCTTAAGTAAGGGGTTTCCAATCCAATTTTACACGAGGAGAGTGCTTAAGATTAGAGATAGTGTTTTTTATTGTGCTCTTCAGTAATAGGAGTAGAAGGGGTGAAAGGAGAGATGGAGGGAAGGAGTGTAAAAAGAATGAATAGGAGGGAAGATCGATAAAGGCTGCTTGCTCTCTCTCTGGTTGCCTGTATTCGTCACGATGTGTCCATGGAGACGAGGTTCAGGTGGCACATGGCAGCCGGCCATGTAAAGGGGCATTAAAGTGCCGCAAAGGGACCTGCTCTTTTCCCATAAACAGGCCTGCAGGTAGAGAGCCACACCGGGATCCTAGTATGGCCATGGCTCTGGTTTGCAGTGGACTGAGATGTGCTGCGCACTTGACTGCCTTTGTTGTAAGGAGCTTTTCACTTAGCACTGTGAGGCTGAGATCATCCGTCGAACATCTGAAGGTGACTGGACTTTTCTAAAATACAAGAAATCAACACTGAATTTGAACAGGAAGCGGCCCGGCAGCAAAGTCAATGTACATGACAAGAAATCTTGAAAATAAATTGGGTCAGTCCAGAAATAAGTACAGTCTGATCTGAACGGCTGAGAAAGGCTGGGAAGTCCCGGGTGCTGCAGGCACTGAGGAGGTGAAACATCTTCAGCAAACCTCAAGCGAGTCCAGTTGCCATCTCATAACGCCGCGGATTATCTTGACAACAGCGAGTCGGCCCCAGTGCAAAGGCTGCGTGGTTGCAGTGGGACAAGCGCAGCTCCCCTGATTTGCATGGGCCTTTTTTCTTCTCCCAGTTCATTTCCAGTTGAATAACTCGTTTGTCACATACATCAGAGGAAGGCGAAGATCACACGAGAGCCAGCGTTACTTTGTGTTTCACTAATGAGGCCTGTGCTCTCCGCCTCCTTGCTTTTGCCTTGCTGCCCTTTGAAACAGTAGCGGCATGGCGCTCCAGCACTTTACTAACTCTCTTTCTCCGAGCTCGGGGGCTGTTATGCTGTTTGTGGCTCCGTCTCAGTTCTTTGCACTTGTTTAAAGCTCAAATAGCTACAGACCTGACACAGATGCACTGGAATTCTGTGCTGTGTGAGAGCAACAATTTAGATTCGGACCTGAACACAGAGGCACACTGGAAGGCAGATGACGCCTTTTAACAAGTTCAGTAAAAAAACATATCATAACTCCGGCATGAAGAAGAATCAGAACAGCGAGTGAGGAGAGTACACTAATTCACAGATTTCCCTAAACTGAGGAACTGTCAAATAAATTGCCAGGGATGCAGCAAACAAGAAGCTTTCTCGCAACTTGCACAGCAGAATAAAGCAGCCAAAGTATCATGTTCTCCGGAAAAGAGATCATTTCTTGATGAGGAAAGCAAGTGGAGAATCCGGCCACCGCTGATGGCTAATTAATGTCCACAGGCTGCATTTGTTTACATGCACACTAGGAACCAATGTTTTGTAGAAACCTGTTTTGATCATAACTGGAAATGTCTTTTCCACGGATCAAGCCACTCTGCATAAGACCCCGACTCTTCCCCACTGATCAACTGTCGCTGATCAACAGTCAAACCAAAGTTGTTTCTGTGCCTGCTGGGACCTTGGCGGCAAGCATCAGTAGTGTCTTATCTAAAAACTTTGATTGCATTTTTTTTTTTTTTATTATGGTACTTGTATTCTTCATCACAGTGTAGTGGTCACGGTTCAGTACAAGGAGTCGTACAACAAATGTGTCTGAATGAGAAAAAAAAGTCACACCTGCCAGTACCCACTCTCCCATCCAGGTGGCGGTAAAGTGAACGATGGGTTAAAAAGATACAAAGCACAAGCAGCAGAGTAATTAAGTCAGGTTCAGGTGACACACGGGAGCTCGAGGACCCGCTTGCATCTTTTAAACCAGCTGTGTGGGAACATTTTTGGATTCCCTGTGAACTAGGACAGCGATGGACAGCATAGGTGTCACCCGTCAGTTTTGCGGTATGTCAGTGGAAACACATTGGAACCGCTAATGCACATGAAACGGCATCACCCAGATGTGCTGATAACCGGAGCTCTGCAAAAGAAAAGCAGTTCAACAAGTTATCCCCAGGAGCCTTTAAATTTGAAGGCAAACATGGCCAGAGACATTATCAAGGATTTGGCATTTACATTTCAACTGCTATGCATTCAACTGCAGTATGAGAAGACCCCAGCTTCAATATATTAAGTGCTGGAGCCTTGTCACAATGTCCCATCCTGTGCACATGAACCAGTCGGTGGCTCCTGCGTTTGCGAACATACATGAATGGTCACTGTTATGTGAAAGCATGTTAAACTTTGAGTTTCAAATACGTCCCACTGCAAGTGGAACAAATTGAACCCATTCCAATGCACAAATGTAATCCAATTATTTTATACCTGTGAAAAATTAGACAGAAAACTGTGGTATGTACCGAACCATGACCTCATTGTACTGTTACACCCCTGTGTACTGTACTGTATGTATGCATATGTATATAAACATTTATATGTATACAGTATATGACCTTTGAGAAGGGTCTGACCTGCTGAAATAGCTCAATCAGCACCCAAACGTTTGACTGTTCAGGGTTTTGTGCTTCCATTTAGTACAAAGTAAATATGTTGTCCATCTGAGTTAGTGAATCAGAGTGATAATAAGCTGAAGTAGAGATTGTGAGGGTATAGTGAGGCATAAGCACCAGTTAGAGGATCACAAGGAAAAGATTTCTGTGAATAACATTTCTTCACCAAGGTCCAATCTTGAGTGAAATGTCCAGATCCAAAAGTTAATTGGTTCTTCTGTGGTCCACCAGACATGGATGAAAACATACGTCTGTACTTGGGAATTCTAGTCAAAATACACCTCCTATCATATATAACATCTTGCTTACATAGTTTTGACAAAATTAGGGACTTACTGTTAGACAATTGTGTCCTATTTTTTTAAGAAATTGTTGCTTGTTCCATAAGCCTATTTTTCATACTTGAATATGGCAGCAATACAATGTTTCAGTAACAATAATCAACATTAAAAAGCACATAAAACAAGGTGCACAGTAGCACTCACAGGACGTAATCCTGAATGAGAGGATAGGAAGAAACATATTTAAGATCCACATTAAAAGCATTCACGGATTTCTGCTTAGGGATTTATTATAAGATAGTTGACAGGACATGTAATTCTAAGTTTCTATAATGATTATTGCCTATTTCAAATTGTAAAAAATTGTTTTTAAATGGCAAACCAGTTATTCATGATTGAGTGGTGCAAACTCTGACTCTGAATGACATCACCAGCGCATTGTGACTGCGTCCATAGACGGGATACTTCGGCTTACTTTTACACAATGAGAGAAGGTTCAGGCATGCTGTCCAGATTATATACAGTCCATGATGACTGAAATGAATGAGGCTGTTTATAAATCTGCAGCCTCCATCGGAGATTTCCTCAACAGGGTTCTAAAAACCAGTTTACATGATGATGCTGAGCCAATCGTAGCCTGGAAATCAGTGTGTACGAACGCAGCACCTTTTTGTTGTCAGGCTGCTGAGCTTTTCATCTCTGCTGGACTGATGTTGTGTTGCAGGTGGGTGAGAATGAGGCCACTGAAAGTGCTGGTATGCTCAGCTGTCATACTAGGAGGTGTATCTTTTTTTTTTTTTTTTAGGTAGCCATTCTTCTTTAAAAATGGGTGTTCAGAAGTTGAAAATTGCCAACATCAAGAGCTTGCTTGAATTAGGATGCCCTGCAATGCAAGAGTGTTATATAATGCCATGACTGGAGGGAGAGGAAAAGTAGAGCACAGGGGTAGAGGGTGTGTTGGAGGATGTTTGGGTAGAGGGTGTGTTGGAGGATGTTTGGGTAGAGGGTGTGGCGGAGGATGTTTGGGTAGAGGGTGTGGTGGAGGATGTTTGGGTAGAGGGTGTGGTG
>CAAKHG010049666.1:27170-37739 GCA_901007715.1 Dactylopterus volitans | reverse complement strand
GGCAAAGGCAAAATTGAACAAACCACTTGGGATGCAAACACAAACACGCGCGCGCGCGCGCACACACACACACACACACACACACACACACACACACACACACACACACACACACCACCTGTCACTTGAAACTCACTACTGCCCTTCGAATCAAAAGGCCAATTAATATTTTCCCTTTCCATAAAGAGTCCACATGACGTCACGTTAACTCACGTCCATGCTTGGAGTTACAGCCCTTTCTAAAAGGCAGTGCTGGATGTACCATAATCATTGGCTATGTTTACATTCACACGAATTTTCCCTGATTATGCTCATTATAATATATTCATATTCAGAATTTGATGCAGCCCATGGAAACAGCATGTTCTGTTTGAATATTTCTAATTAAGCCTTATCCCCATTCAAGCATTGTCCTATATAGCATTTCTTTATAAAATCCCTCTGCCCCCCATAGAGTAGAAAATGAGTGAATTTTAAATTTTGGCTGAACTATCCTTTTAAGGTATGTTCTCTAGACACAGACACATTTAAGCACTCTAAATATTCACCTCAAATGTTTTTTTGTTTGTTTGTTTTTTGCTTTTTTTTTCCTGGCAGTTTGTGACTGTCAGTGGCATATGGTTCGCTCTGTGCGCTGTAAACAAACCAGCCACAAACTTGAAATGGGTGCCGATGATGGCACAAGATGGGAGACTGCAGTTTTAAAAAGAAGTACGTTCCTCGATCTCAGTTAAACACTCTGATTAGTAAAGGTAATCAGAGTATTCCTGGCAACATTTAAAGAGGAATATCAGTATAATGTGCATTTTCTTTGCGGTGTAAACAGTTCATTTGGAATGTTGTCTTTTTCACAATAAGGGTGTAAACCAGAATAGTGGGTGCATGTAAATATAGCAACTGTTTGCTACTGCTAGAAATTTGAAGAGGACTTCACCATTAGGAAGAAGAGGACTCTGCAATCGCCTCAGAATAATAGACATATGTTTTTGAGGAGCAGTTGCGCAATGAGATTCACCTGTAGTCTTGTCTATCCCAAATACTGGACTGGAAGAATGTTCATAGTGTACATGCGCACAGGACAGACAGACACTGACCCTGGAAAATGTAAGATGATTAAAAACATTTACGGAATAGGAAACACACAAAATATAGAAGGACCTCAACACCTAATTACCTCATTATAGAGGGGAAGACACGAACAAATTTATCAGCATTTAAAACACATTAATGTGTTTTACTGTTTTCATGTCAACTTGCAAAAACCTTTGAGAGCAGCTTCTAGACCATTGCCAAACACTGAAATCAGTTAGACCCATGGTGAGAGGAACTACTTTACCTGAGTTACTCGGCGGGTTTTGACCTGCAGACAAATTCAATCACAGATCAGCAGAAATCCTCAAGAAATTCCTTCCTGTCTCTTGCCCCATTAATGAGGCTGAATAGTTGGACAGCACACCTCTATGTCTCGCAAAAAGCCTCAATAAGAACTGAACCAATTCAATAATCATAATGGACCTGAATGGAGACAAGTGCCAAAAATGTACTTTAAATGTTGTGCACTAATTGGACCATTAGAAGCCAGAGGCGTTAATTCTTGTCGTTATGAAGACAACATCCAGCTGATGATATTAATTACTCGAGAGTCCTGACTGTGGCTTTATAAATTGCAGACAACATGGCTGCTTGCTCGCTCTCTCCTCTCTCTTTCTCTCTCTGATTGTTGGCGTTATTGTTCCCAGCTCCGGTGCAGGTCGTGTGGAATCCAAATCGCCTCAGTAATTAGCTTAGAGGCTTTGTGTGCCTGGCCAGCACATGCAGATATACGATACACAATTGATTGCAGCCTACCTAGTCCCCCTCAATCACCCTCCTCACCCACGTGTTCCCCACTTCTTCCAATTCCACTCCCCTCTCCTCTTTTTCAACCTACGATCTTCCCCTTCCTGGTGTTGTGGGTAGGAGAAGGATTGTGGGATTGATTGTCTTGGGTAGACCTTGGCATGGAGTTAGATGGTGAGTTCCACCCTCTGACACGGCCTCCACAATGGGCCTTTGTGTGATGTGCCTCATCCCTCCAGCTCTAATGGCTTCTAGAGCACGACTGGCTCAATACGCCATCACTGTTACGCTTGAGTGAAACCTGCAGACAAAGAGGGAGGCGAGCGGAGGTGCTGTATGGCCCAGTGGCCCTGTAGGAGCTCCATCTGCCACCGCACAGTGCAGACAAACTCTCTTGATTCAACAGCAAAGGAGCCGCAACTAGAGTAAGGCGTCGGAGCTTGGAGGGCCAGAAATTCAGAAGAGGGTAAAGGGTACAAGGAAACCTGCGAGTCCTTAACAAGGCACTGAATGAAGGGCTCATTAGGGCGACCACAGTGGACCATAATCAGTAATTAGGAACTGTGATGTCTGAGAGCTAGCAAGCGCGGGGGAAATGAAAACACTCCAAGTGCAAGCCAGCGACCGAGTGAGCAAGTGAGGGAGATCTGTGTGGCGTCCATGCTGCGCTGCTTGAGGGTGCCCTCGTTTATGCAACCGGGTTCTTCAGTAGTGCTTCTTTCAGTGCATGTAAGGGCTCTCACAGCAATTCCCCCCGCAGCAATCAGGACCTCTGCCCCCCCCCAGCTTCCACCCCACCCCTCCACCCTGCTGTCACACTGACTGCGGCGCCTTTACATGCCGGCAGTCTGCTGCTTGAACACACTCGGCTTTTATTGCGTAATTATAGGTTTCTGAGGAGCTTCAAGATATCCACGATAATCAGAAACCTTAACCTCGCGTGTTTTGCTTCATACCAAGACAATTCAGTGCATTGAAGGGAATTCACACGGTACCCAGTAAATCCCATGTTGCAGCAGCGTTCACAAAAGAGTTTCTTTTACAAACCAAACATCATGATTGGCATTAGATCATAACTATGTTGTCAGTCAACCCTTATAATGTGGGGTTGACTGACAACATAATTTTTTTTTTTTTTGGCCCTATAGACCTCTCATCGTACAATATACCATTCGTTTTCGATTTAAGAACCATTTACATGCACTCATTGCCTTTCCTATAGTAAAGACAATGAGTCTAATCGACTAATATTAGATCACAGCTCTCAAAAAAATTGCTTTTTTTGTAATTTAGCATTATTAACTATAGTGACATCTTTGGCGTAACAGGTCAAATTTGAATTGAATATTATATAAGTGTTAAGAGAAGGTTATATATATATATATATATATATATATATATATATATATATATATATATATATATATATATATATATATATATACACTACACATGCTCTCTGAGGTTTAGCTTATAAGAATCAAAGCTATTGTGAGAAATATTAGTGGACTTATTGTCTTTGTAACCATGACAACAGGTTTGTCAAACCGTTATGAATACTTGAATGATAACCCAAATCCATTGTGTTAACACTTTATAAAACATCATTATTTTATTGAGGATTTTTTTTTGGCTAGGGTTAGGCGTCACAAACATGCTTCTCTTTAACATATGGTGTGACAGGCTTATATGTTTCAATTACAAATCATCAAAACAAATGTGTTTGTTATCAACATAATCCACAAGAAGATACGTTTCACCCGGAATGCAAGCGGGAATTCAGTTAGCTCAGCTTGAATGGGAGCATCATTTTTAGGAGACATTCTTAAGGAATGACATGTAGCTGTCCATCCAGCGGCGAATCAACCCACACTGTTAACCAGCCATATGAGATTTAACTTAACCCCTCAGGTATCACATCACCAGTTAGTAGATTGTTGAAACTTGCTTGTATTGGCTAATTCATACCAACAATATAGATGTTTTTATTTCAGTGTTATAGAATCTCTCCTATCTCTCAGCATGGTTATTTAATCATTTCATTGTGATGGCCTCGAGGATGGAGAAACGAGGTCGGTTAAATCACCAGATCACGAGCATAAATGTGGATGGAGAGATTGAAAAGTACCGCAGGTGCTATCTCAGTAGATAAAGCTGGAAAACTTTAATATCTGAAACAGAGCATAATAGTTTGTGATAAAGTTTATTCGATAAAACATGCAAAGCACTGGTGTCATCCTGGCGGACGCCGTTTTCATAGAACGCACTCATGTGGCTGCAGCCTCTCAGATGACGTCTGTCTCTCTCCTCTGAGACTCCTCCCACTGAAGCTATTGTTTATTGGCACTGCTGATGCAGCTGTTTCTGTGTGTGCGTGTGTGTGTGCGTGCGTGTGTGTGTGTGTGTGTGGGCATGCAGCGGCGGGCAGGCGGGGAGAGGAGTGCGTGAGATCACTCATGAGCAGCGAACAGTCCCCAGCGCCATGTGGAAATCCACAAAGACGACTTCCTCTGAAACTAATTAATCGATGCCACAAGCCCATTACGCTCGGTTAAAACAATTAGCATCTGCACATTGCGTGGGGGAAGCGTTGTCATCTCAGGCGAGAAAGGGGCATCATGCTGGGATATAAATGCCTGCATGTGTGTGTTCGAGCTTCCCGTTCGAACCAATGGAGCTGAGCGCCATATGAGGCAGATGTGTTGACCTATGGAATCCGTTTAAAGAAACATGGGAGCAGAGATGCCCCCCCCGCTGTTACACGGGAGCTTTTAAATTCTTTAACTTGGCGTAGTGAACTCACGGGAGCGCGACACGTGTTGTTTCGTTAAACCTTCACCTCCTCGAGCCGACTCGTTTCGGCCAGATTAAAGCCTGCCCCGCCTCACCCCTATTAGTGGCTCAGTCAAAGGCTCCAGCCATTCCCATTGAGTGCGGACCACATGGAAGGCACCATTTCTTCCCTGTTGTGCCAAAATGAAGGCGATGCGGACCGCTTGACAGAGTAATTACTTTTAATGAAATAATACGGTCATTGTAGGCAGCAATTAAAATTCGCTCTCACTCCACTCATTAGAGGAACTTACAGTTTACTTCCATTCTTCTGTTTTCTAATGATCAGAAGGCGGACATGTTAACCCCTGAGGGGACTGGCCCGCAGGTCTGGTCGACTGTGCGAGCACACAAACAAGGAAGAGGATAAAGAGGAGAAACCACACAGAGCCGGATGATAGGACAGAGAGCTACAAGTCGGTTTTCCCAGGTTATCATTGGAAAGGTCTCGTTATCCAAATACCATCTGATGCTCCCTCTTTGGTTGCCGTGTTAAAACGAGCAAGCAAACAAACACCCGGAACGCCGCAATCTTGTAATTTCATCCAGTATTAATAAAAATCACAATGCTCTTTTTAAAGCGTGTCAGCCATCTTCAAGAGCTGTTTGCCAAGCTAACAAATGCAAATTGACCACCATTTCCTCATAGACGAACACATTTCCATATTGCCTTAATGTCTTTTCTTTCTACCTCTCATGAATACGCAGTCAGTGAGGCTTTCTAACTCCGTTCTCCGCCCTGCTTCTTCTTCTCTTTCTCTTTTCTCTCTCTCTCTGCAGCAATTTGGAAAGATTTTAGATGTGGAGATTATCTTTAATGAGCGAGGATCCAAGGTAAGTGAACTAGAACACCAGCTGCTTCATTACCATGTACTGCTTCTGTTTCCTAATGATGGCGTTAGTGTGGTGTGTACATTGGCGGAGAGTGGTGGTCTCTAAGCCCGGGCCATGCCTCTCTTTTTTTTTCATCCCTTCCTCCCTCCCTTTTTTTCTTTTTTTTGTTGTTGTTGAAGCTCTAACCCGAGTTGCGAATCGTTAGCCCTGTCAATCAATTCATTATTGAGCTGTTTCACAAGTCGCTTAATCCAGCAGCAGGCTGCAACTCCTCCATCTCGTAGAATTCAAACCACTTGTTTCAATGAGGGATCTGCTTCTCCTGGAAGCCCGATTAAATTTCTCTGACATTATTCTAATTTAACCATTTGTTTTTAAAAATACCATAACTGTCGGAAATTTGTTTAGTTAAAAAGGAATTTGAAAGCCAAAACTGCTTTCACCGCATATTTCGAGCTGCGGGCAAACAGGATATCATCAGTTTGCTCCGTGGAAGCAGTGGTAAATTTAATTACTTAAAACAGCCTCATACAAGCTAATTTAATGAATCTGCCTGGGTCAGATTGTGGCCAAGTGCAACAGTTTCGAAGCACAAATGTCAGCAACAGTCAAAGAATCACTTCTTTCATAGTTTTTAATTAGTATAGACCCAACATGAACCCTGAACTGAGCCCCAAGTTCATTCCTTCCCAGTGACGGTGTAAATCTATATAAAAGGTTCAGTGGATTTGTAAAACAGCTGCTCACTGTAGTTGAAAAGCTTAAACATACAGTAAAAATTCTAGTTAAAAAATGAGCGTGTGGGGACCCCCATGAGAATTTCAGGGACATTCATGGGGGCCCTAAGTGAAAATGAGAAACGGTTTAATTTCACTTTCACAAGCATTTATACGAAAGATATTGAACACGGCATCACTGATCTGAGCTTTAACTGTAACAATTAAATGGAAAAAAATATACAAACGTTTCCAAGGTTTTTGAAAGAAACAAAGGCGAATTTTCCAGGGATTAAAAGATTAGCAAGGAATTACTAAATTAGTTTTTTCCAGATAATTAGCTTGAACTTTGCAAAATACAACAAAACAAACTTACAAAATTACAACGAAATCGTATTTATTCATTAATATTTTTAGGGTCAGATCAGTGGTAATATTTGAAAATCTCATGATACACAAGTCTCCATTGAACACATTTTCATCCGTTTGTCCGGCGCTACAGTGATTGGAATAATCAGTGTTAATTGTCTACTGGAGCATGAAATAGCATCCTCAGCTATTTCAGTTGCTATCTCTTTTAACTGTCTTGTTCACCTACATAAATTACCTATATGATTGGCCCGATAAATCATCACTGCAAACTTTGGCCACCTTTAGCTCCCAATGTCGTAACTTTATGTACAAGAAAATAAGGAAAATGCAAACATTGCTCCTGATTCGCTAGAAAAAATATGACTTCCTAAACCAAGAATAGCAACAAGCCACAGAAAGTACTGTCCCAGTGCTGCAGTGCTCACCACTGTATTCGTCTCCAAACCACCTACCATGGACAGACAGGTGAAGCCCGCAGCGCTGTGAACAGCCAAACGCTACTCATCCAGCTCTTCCTTTAATAGAGTGCACTAAGCTCCACAGCTTTCCATTCATAAAGAAGACAGATTCCCTGGCTGCATGTTGAGCCATGAATACTATTGGTTCTCATACCTGGGAGTATTTGGGCTTGTGCAGCGCCACGCCAGGACCCTGGAACCCGGCAATGCCGCTGCACTCAGCCCTCTCCGCCAGACAAGATTGAGCACCGGATAAACCTGCCTCCTCTGTCGTAACAAGCATTTATTGTTTGTGCCCTACAAAGCCATTACCCATGATGCCTCTCTCTCCAGCACACTGTGTGCTATATAATGAACCTACCAGGCCATTAATAAACAATCTATTTCCTATGAAGCTTTGGCAATTTGCATTCAATATGTTTGTCTCCTTTGAAAAATGGTGGCTCTACTCTTCCCTCTTGTAAGCTAATTATTTGTGCATGATACAAAAAAAAAAAAAACGATAGAGGGGTAAACCACAGTCGGGTGAATGTCCAAAGGATTAATTTTGCCCTCAATTCCTTTTTTGAATTTATTTCTTTATCTCTCTCTCCCCAAGGACAGGGCCATGTTATTTATGTGAGGAATAGCGGCCCGGAGATTCTGCGCATGCATATGAGATCACACCGCTCGCCATCTCTCACATGTATTACATCCTCAAGCAATTATCAGGCACTGCCGGCCATGCTCCCGCTTCCCCCTTCTGCCCACACCTCCATAAGTATATATAGAAACCAAAGGAATGGGACTTGTTTGGGCAGCATATCTTAATGCTTCCACGACAGTGCTCAGGTCCAGTATCCCAGTCCACATAACTCAAGGAAGTGACAAATCCCGCTCCCCTTGAGAGCAAGGGAGACGGAGAGTTGCGTGGAAAATGAGCGATTGGGTTTATTTTGGTCAGGATTTAAAGTCAATATTATGGCTCTTTGGCTTTTGTGGTGGCGCCACTCACTGTACATCCATGTGCTGCTGTAATTTAAAAACAAAAAACAAAACAGTAACCTCCTATTTACTTTTGGACTGAATCAGAAATAGTCAGATTAACAATTAACATCCCTCTTTGGAGAATTCATCCTCACTCTTTCTCCTGTTGCCTGCCAAAAGGTAGATGGGAGGTTTGAGCAGCACGCTGCTGAAGTTTTTGCGGGTAATTATTCGACTGTCATGGCAGCTAACATGGTGTTTTGCAGCCGCTGCTTCCTGACGTTTACCCATGGCACCGGCACTGTGCCGTTTAATTGGGTGAAACAGGCAGGTTTGTTGGCATTGCTGTGTGAGGTCATGTCAGTGTTATCCTCTCCTCCTCTGATCTCTCTGTTTGCTGTTTCCTGACGCCTCACTAACTGCCTCTAATTAATCTGGCTGCTTACAAGTCGACTCTGCCGCCGCCGCCACCTACTCCTGTCTTCTCACCTCTCTTTCCCTTTTCTCCTCCCTTCCCCTTTCTTTTTCCTCTCTCTCTCTCTCTCTCTGTGTCTGTGTGTGTGTGTTTGTGTGTGTGTTTGTGTGTGCGTGGATGTGTGTGTCCATCCTCGTTTTTTCCCCTCCACCTGTGGCTAACGTGGCACTCTCAGGGCTTTGGGTTTGTAACTTTTGAAACAAGCACAGACGCTGATCGTGCACGGGAGAAACTAAACGGTACAATCGTAGAGGGACGCAAAATAGAGGTGCTTTCATTTTTTTCCCCCTTTTCCTTCATCCTCTCATGACTTCCTGCCTGCTTCCTTGACTCCTCTAAAAGCATTAGCATGTGACTGCTGTGTGGGTGTGCGTGTGTGTGGATATCAGTATTCCTGCGTATGCTCGGATGCATGCATGCATAAAGGGGTGTGTAAGTTGTTCTCAGTAGAAAGTGGGATCCATACACGTCAACCTGGACACACCAGTTGTTCATCATCACCCTGACAATGCCGAATGAATGCATGCTCTCATCTTTGGGGCTCCTGTCAAACTGGAGGTGGCCTGTGCTTTCTCCGTCACCGCCGTTTCGTGTTGCGTGCTCTGATTCTGCACCTGTTTACAAGAGACGAGCTCCCACTTTGTCATTCTCATTAAGTCAATAGAAGAAAATCAAAGCACTGTCTGTGATTTATTTTATTTTTATTTTTTTTGCCTTTTGGAATCCATTTGTTTATCCGGTCAATTACTGATTTTGGAGGATGCTGTCTTTTTTACATATTTGCTGCATGCTTCCCACCCTCTTCCCCAGTAATTGAATAATCTGCAGGGAAATTGAAATGATGAATAAATTCACGAAAGGTTGATGCAAACTCAATCACACTACAAGCATATTTACATAATTATGTATTATGTATTCACCATCTATTTATCCTTATTTTGGTTAGCTGCTTGTGTTTTCTGCACATCCAGATGGGAAATGTGAAGGTCAGTAATTGCCACTGTTGTCCTCTCGTGATTTTTAACAGGTGAACAACGCGACAGCAAGGGTGATGACAAATAAAAAGGTAGCCAACCCATACACGAATGGTAAGAGCCCCCCCGAAAAAAACAAAAACAAACACTAAAACTACAAGATAAAACTGTCCTTTGATTCTTTTGAGTCATGTGAGTTTGACTTTGCTCGCCAGGCTGGAAGCTGAACCCGGTGGTTGGAGCTGTCTATGGTCCTGAACTCTATGCTGGTAAGAAACTTCACAGGTTGTTTTTTTTTTTTTCTTCTTCTTCTTCTTCTTCTTCTTTTCTTTCTACTTTCCAGTGCCGGAGGCTTCGGCCAAACCCAAATCTGATCCCTGAAATTTCCACAATCGGGTTTCATCCTGAACCGACTGAACATGAAATTCCCCTCTCTTGAAATCAAAGTGGATCTGAGAGCAGCGCAGATAAAGCGGCGGATGATCCGAGCCTCTCTGAGCGGCTGAGGGAGCCTGACCCATTGTTTGCGCCGTGTGCAACTGTAAAAAAAAAAAAAAAATGATTTCAAGAGCAAGCGCCCCTGCAACTGTTATCAGATTGTGAAGGCTGCTGCCGGGGATGGATTTGCCAAGTGCACCAGATTGACTTTTACAGAGCTAACCGAATAAGGGAGATTGAGTGAGCGATATTGTTGGCACCTACCCTGTCGAAGGCCGCTATTCCTCCCGCTCTCAGTAATGGAGGAACGAGATGAGCTCAGTGGGGTTTTCCCTATCTCTCCCTCTTCCTCTCTCTCCGCCTCGACATGCCAGCTTTATTGCTGTATGTTATATGAACCCTTTGCATTTTAATGAGGGGGAAATGGTACTATTTCATTTGGAAGAAGTGCTGAGCACATCGCGCCACTTTAACGGCTTTCCTTTCTGCTCATTAGACTAAAATCTGTTCATTCCCCGGACAGCTTTACGGTGAACCTCTAAATAACTGTCCATGACAGAAAGCAGCCATCTATCATTTTTATTTCATCCTTTCACCCCCTCCACGCCTCCTCCTCTGCCTCCCACGCAACACCCCCCCCCCCCCCCCCCCCCCCCCCCCCCCCC
>CAAKHG010049666.1:0-26573 GCA_901007715.1 Dactylopterus volitans | reverse complement strand
TACACACACACACACACACACACACACTCTCACACACACACACACACACACACACACACGCGCGAACACACACACACACACACGCACACACACGCGCACACACGCGTACACACACACTTCCCAAATCATCTCATAAATCAGAGGGAGTGTGGTCCACGACTCCAGGCAGGGGAAGCAGGAGGGGTTGGGTGATTTATTGGCTGCTAATTTTTCAAGTCATCTTGACATGGCGCTGGAGTTTGCCAAGCCTAAACGACAACATATGCTTGCCAGCTGGGAAGATGGGAGACATAAATAAGAGATAGATATTTGGGAAACAAAACTGCGCTAATGAGGACCGAAAAGCTGCTATGGCTTTCAAAAAAAAAGAAAAAGGAAAAAAAAAAAAACCTCTGACCATGCATTTGATTATGATGATCCCCCTCATAGTGAAAGGAAGCAAGAATCCGGTTCACACAGATGTATTCAAAAATCATCACAGCTACAGTTAATATACTTTTGGTGGGAGTAAAATGGGATATAAAGGCGATTAATCACTGTTTATCAGTCCTCATTTCTGTGCAGGAGATCAGTGAAATTGGGAGTCATAAATCGTGGCTGGGTGACAGCGCACTCCGTCTCCATTCGTCCTGGCGCTACAGGTTTATTGTCCTCAAAACCCATTCAGGAGAATGACGGATGAGAGCCTCATGCTGGCTCCCCGCTCTTAACCTCTTGCAGGGTAGATTGGCTCCTCCTACTGATGGAGGAGGAGGAGGTGAGGGTGGTTGGTGGGGTGCAGGCAGGCAGGCGGCGCCGACCTCGGGTCCATGTTGCCACCGAACACCGAAACCTCCCTGAGAGCATTGCTGGAGGAAGGATGGGAGAGTGGAGGAGGAGGGTGAGAGGATGTGGGGGTGGAGGGAGGGGCGTCCAGGGAGGAGGAGGATGACTGGGTTTTGCAATAAAACATGGTGTGCGTGCGTGCGTGCGTGCATGTGTGTGTGGTTGTGTGTGTCACAGCTGCGAGGCATTCAGCTTCTGTGCTCTTTCTTTATTGTGTTGTGCAGGTTTACATGGAAACTTTTCTTTTCTATATATATATATAACAGTGGTAGCATTTTTCACCTGTGTGTTAAAATTTAATATTTCAATCCTTGAGATGTTAGCCCGGGTTTATTTGGTGACACCTGCATTTACTGCAAATGCAGTTTCATATGTAGGGGATAACAGTTCCAGGATGTGCATTAGATGGTTTTAATGTAAGATGTGAAGGCAAAGAACAACATGACACAAAGCACCCTTAAACTGTTTAACACACACATAGGCGTTGATTATCCCGCTTGTACCATTACTAACAATATGAAATAAAACCATTCGCAATTTTTTGATGAAAGTTTTGCACTCAAAATTGAAAAGAAGAGATTACCATATTCATGACACAGATTAATTCTAGTCCCCTTTACATCCAAGCCGGTTAGTCAGAGTGGTAAATTCTAAAGTGGTGAGGCAAGTGAAGGTTATGGCTCTGTCACTGCCAAAGTATTAAAACAAAGTTATTAATTTCATCTTCTGTTCCTCAATCATTTTAAATTCCTTGTTCTCATTTTCAGTCATTTCTTCTCTACGGCATTCCATCCTTGTTTTCCTCAAATAGATGAAAGAAACATTCAGTTGGTGTCTTTCCCTCTCCTGGTACATTCAGGTTGAAAAAAAAGGTTTGACAGCTGTGTTTATTAATCTTGTGATGTTACAAATTGGTGGCTGATGAATTTAGAGTTAATCTTTGGCCAAACTGCCTGAGAATTAAACAGTTTTTTAAGGCATGGCTGACAGCCAATCAGAAAAGAGTGTTCGCCTGCACTATGGTGTAAAACTTTCGAGTAAAGACACCAGGCAATAATAACTGGCCTTTCCCATCGTCCTGTAAGCAAACGTAATGTAATGAATCTCCTAAAAGCACAGTGACAGATGTTGTGACCTAATAGAAGCTGCCTGGTGCATCACACAAAGTGATGCATTGCTGCTGAACAGATATTACTCCTTCAGTATGTATTATCAATACTCAAATGTGTTTACATGATCATTTAAACATGCAAGACATGGGTGTGCAGAAGTTGCAGAAATTCATATTACAAGGACAAAATTAGGATTTGCAACAACAAATGAATAACAGCAGTGCCAGAATTGTATGCATGTCGTACTGTCGGACATTCTGTTGTTGTTGTTGTTTAGCTCATTTTAATATTGGCAAACCTTTCTGGATTCTTCTGGTTTGGATGTTTTCAGCACCATGGACAGCTGCCACTTAGAAACCCCCCCCTAATGAGGCCGGCCCCCTTTGGGCTAATGGAGAGACTCTCCTCCGCAGGAAATTCCTACAGTACTGAGGCAAGAGATGAGCTTTCCGTTCATTCACAAGTTCATATTTCCTGCCACTGAGGTGAAGTTTTATCAAGCGCTTGTGGAAGGCTACCAGCTGTGTAAATGACAGAAAAGAAAGGCTAATTGCCATCTTAATATATGTAGATGGATCCTCTCATTGTTGGAGTGTACGTTGGGGGGATAATTAAGCCCCAGACTCTTGATTAGATTAAGCTGTTTTTTTGGTCCCCAGTGTGTGGATTAAGTGCTCATTGCCCGATGTATTTGAGCAGGAAGTATTAGAGAGATCAACCTTGTGGAAAATCAGATCTTTCTTTATGGGAGCCGGTTATGACCCCATCATTGGCACAGAGCTGGATTACCTCAGGTCCAACTGGCTGTGCAGGTATTGAGCTTCTCTCAAGTTGACACATGACATATGAGGTGCAGCATGACCCCACCACCCTCCAGCGCATAACTCACAACCCCCCCTCTCCTGTAAAAGGTGTTTGACTTTGGTAGCTGGACCAGGTTTGTGCTCTTGTATGCCATTGTTGCTTTTCACGGGCTTACCATGGTGTGACAGTGCCTTTGATTTATGAGTTATTATTGAAGCAGTGTAGCCTATCGCCAACTCATTATGAGTTTACATTCACATACATCAATGCATGCATATTGCATACAAATTAAAAAATTGAACTCGGTGGAAATAGTGGCGATTTGTTAAGAGGAGGAAATACACCTTGGAAACTATGAAAGAGGATTGTTTTTACCCTTTAGCAACTGTACTCAGATGTCCACTGCTCCACAAAAAGAGAGTAATTTAAATGTCAAGGTCAACATTATAAATCACTTGGGGGAGCTGGGCAGTCTATTGGTATGTTGGCAGCAAACAAAGTGCCCTGCACTTCGTTTGGGTGGTTGGTGGCGGGTTATGTGGGCGTTACCTGGCCAAATGAGACACAGAGTTTGAATATGTGTGCAGACCTGCTAATGGAGCGTGATGTTAATGGGAGAAGACATTAAATCTGGCTCTCTGTGTTTTTAAAAGCACCACCAATCTGTCTCCCTGTCATCTTTCCGGAAGCGGCGAGGCTCAGGTGTGCATCGTTCATTAGGGGGCTCAGTGGTCAGGTGGACGCCTGGACCGTCACACAGGCGGAACCCTATAGATTATATACAAGCTGCCATGGAGCTTTATTGCAGTCTAGTTTGTCTTCGAGAGACTGCTGCCGCCATCATTCCAGCAGGGGGTTCATCTGAAACACATTGGATACATGTTATTAACCTGACTTACTCACCTTAACCGAGCCGCCTGTCCTCGCCAACAAAAGCAGACAGGAGCCCCATCACAGAGCAATTTGTGACTGAAGTGGGGAATCCACCCAAAACATATCACGGAAATGAATAAACCAGACAAAGATGAGGGGCGGGGGGGTGTGAAAAGGCATTGCTGAGGATGAAGAATAATGGGGGCAACTGTGTTGTGATGGACTAGGCGTTTTGGGGGGAGGTGGATGTGAGGGAATTTCAATTGCTGGATGAAAAGAGGCCAAGTTAATCATGTCGAGAGATCAGAGTGTTTGTATGCACCTTCACAGTTTGTAATCAGACAGCCGCTGGACTGATTGAAGGTTAAGTAGAGAACTGAGGATCACGCCGCCTGTCTGTCCTCTAATCTGTGACCACAGATATTTTTGTCGCACCAACCGCTTATTCTCACGGAAGCCTTTCACCCCAACCATGCTTCCTGAGTGGCTGGTAACCATCAGCGGAGGACAAATGTGGCTGCGCGATTGGCTAAAGATGGTCCCAGATGGGTTTTGAGATGGGGTCATGCTGAGGTTCGGGCCTTAGCCATCCAGCCCATCTGCTTCATTTCCCCTTGGGGGGAAGTTCTGAACATCTAGTCAGGCTGTTAAACAACCTTCACCTCCCATTTGTACCCATTTCCACCCAACACCTAGCAACGCCCTCTACAGCCCCCCACCCCACCCCAACAACCCACCCACTTCTCCTCACTTTGAGGCCATTGTGTCTGAACTATGCAAAAGCTGTGGTGCGAAACTAGTGGTATTGCATCCATTACCGCCTATGCTTCAAGGCTGCCCCTCGCCAGGCATCAGGAAAGGATGGGGAGAGCAAATGTGGATCCTTGCTGAGTACGGCACAAAGCAGTGAGCTGGGAAAGGGGAGAGTGCTCGATGAGGCGCACCTCGAAAAGATTAAATCTATTGTTTCCTTGTCTCCCCCATAATGCATTCTGTCATAGGGATCGCGGTACCACACGTCTCTCTCTAATGTATTCTGTCATAAGGTAAGCAATGCCAATTCGAGGATTTTCTCTGAAAGTCATTTTCTCTCCTCTTGTGTGTTTCCTTATATAGTAACAGGGTTTCCCTACCCTGGCACAGGTGCCACGGTGGCCTATAGAGGTGCCCATTTGCGAGGTCGGGGTCGGGCTGTGTACAACACATTCCGCACAGCTCCACCACCGCCACCAATTCCAGCTTATGGAGCGTGAGTATCATATCTCTAAAATTATTTAAAAAAAACAAAAAAAAACAACAACAACAACAACCCAGCATTAAGCACCTTAGACGGAGAGAGAACTGTAGACTCTGAATGGATTTTGCTTGCATATGCACATTAGTGTTCTACAGACTATGTTTGAGTGCCCTTTTGAAATTGTGGTATGGTCGTTTTTTGGGGGCGGGGGGTTTGTTTGTTTTTGGCACCATGAATGTCATGTCCATATATACAAACTGTAACAAATGTTAGTTTGGTATGGTGTCAGGCTGGTGTCAGTGTCCCCTTAAAATATTATCAGCCGTTAGTCAGATGGGTGCAAATTCATCCCTTTTCTTCTTAGCTGAATGTCATGTGAGCAACACAGAAAGAATATTCGACAAAACAGCGGGACTTTTACAGAGATTCTAGCTGTTTGTCCGTGCAGCGAGTGTCAAGCGAGAAAAAAAAAAAAAAACATTTTGAAATGACTTGAAATTTAATCAGTTACAGTCCGCACACAGCTCCATGTCCACATATCCCCTGCTGAATGAGGCCAGGTCCATTCAGTATAGCAACGCATCAAATTAAACAGTGGGACATGCAGTTTACATCAATGACTTTTCCAGAAAAGTGGTGTCAAGTAACCAGGTTTTTCAAAAAGTCCTGAAAAAAAAAACAAAGCACCAAGGCATTTTTTTAAACCCTTTTCGGTAAAACAAAAAAGGTGTCAAGCCTTTTTCAGAAGCCTGGAAGCAAGAAATGTGTAAAATTCATAGTTTTTAATCATGTTCTACTTCATATTCATTTTAATTATGTTCTAAACAGTTGTCGTTTAAGATATTTTTATGCCCCTCACCAAAGATAATTTTTGCTATTTTTTTTTTTTTATCCTATTCCAAGTTTCAAGATGCTCTCTTGTTTCATAGGTTTTCATCTGCTTTTGAATTTTCAGGGAACCTAACAATGATGTTTATTTTTCAGTTAAGCTCACCTGTTTTTTTCAGTTTGCTTAAGCATATAGACTCTCGCCATCATGGTTATGACATTGCGAGAGTCCAGAAAGAATATCTCTACAGCATTTTATAGTGAGTTACATGTAATAACATCATTTCTCCTTGACACACAGGCTAATTTGTAGGATAAAGAAATAACAGCTTACAGTTTGTGTGACTAAACAAAATAAGAGGTTACAACTAAAGGGAGTTAAAGTATCTTTGGGGTTTCTGGGGAGCTAAATCATTGTTGGTGTCAAGGTGCATTCCCTCACAGTGTCTGCCCATCCTTATATTCGCAGTTGTTGTGTTGACAGAAGAGGAACTAACAAAGCCATAGGGAGAAGTGTCGGGGGCTGAGATATAGCGTATTACTTTGTAGATCTCACTGGACCGTAACCAACTCCTATGCTGATCTCCTGGCTTTGCACATCCCTGCCTCGCCACTCGTCTCTTATCAGCAGTGGTCTGTGTGGCCGTGGGAGAGGGCTGACGGAGGCCGGCTCTGGGGCCTCGGTATAGCTGTCTATCTGTGATTAGGATCAGGATCCGTCTTATACTGCAGAGAAGACTAGCCGCTCAAGCTGGGACTGGAAATCCCACATACCCCCTTTTTTTAACCCCTCCCTCCCTCCCACTCCACGGGAACCTTTGCCACTCATGGCAGCTGGTTGATTGATACTGTGGAGTCATGTGACGCCTTTTCTGCCTTTCTTTTGTCCTCCCTGCCTCTCCTCTCACCCGCCACCAGCCCTCCTGACAACACTGCAGCAACTGGAAGGACAAACAATTTTACTGGAGCAGAAAATTGGACCAGGATGTGGAATGGTTGCAATTTTCGCTTTAATGTATCACTCATTATGCGTGGTACACCTATGTTGTCCAAGAAAAAAGAAAACGACAAAGAAACAGAGGAAGGCCCAGATTCAGTTTGATGTCATCAAATCAGCTCACACTGTATCTTCTCCTGTTCTTCATTGTCACAGGGTGGTGTACCAAGATGGCTTCTATGGTGCAGAGATCTATGTAAGTACACTTTGCTTTTCTTTTCGTCTGCTTCGATGAAACCTAAGTAAAGCAGACACTAATAAAAAAAAAAAAAAAGCTCAGCCCTGAGGACAAAAACGTGATCTCAGCCCCCCAGTGTTCTCCCAGGCCTCGCTGCCAAGACGGCGTCGATTAGGCCTCTGTCTGCTTCGCCAAGAAACCTGACAATAAAATTTAAAACCCCCTCAGCTCCTCCCTCCTCTCCCTCTTATGATCTCAGACTTTGGCAACCATGCAGACCTGAGCTCAGTGTCCCATGTCAAGTTAGGTCATCACTTCCTTCAGATCTGTCTGAGGCCCCTCCCTCTTCTTTCCTCATCTATGCTGGGTTTTTGTTTTGTACCCTGTGAAGGGTTTGGCTGGGATATCCCTACCTGCCCCCTGGGGGGTCTCGTGCGGGCCCAAGCGGAGCTGGTTCCTCCCAGCCATCACCAAGCGGGAGATAAGAGGAGCAGCAGCAGATAAAGGGATTAGCCGTCCCTCTGGAGCTGTCCATGCAGGCAGGCGGGGTCACATCAGCGGCCGGCACTGCCGCACGTCGCCCTTGACAGAGGAAAGCGTGGAGCCTGTAGAGATAATGCTGAAATTACCACGCTGCCCCGCTTTGACATCAGTCCAAACGTTGGCGGGGGGATGTAATTTGTCCCTTTGATTCTGCTGTTTTTTCTCGCCACCGCTGCAGCCGTCTGCCGAGATAGTGAGATGACAGTGGGCAATGGCGGCAATGACAGTTGCCTCTCACTTTCACCCTGACAACGAGCAGTGTCTGGGAACAAAACGCTCAACCCCGGTGATATATGACTTACACACCAGCCCACATGATAGGACTGTATTTCACTGGCTTTTTATTGTGGCAACGCCCACCGCTACAAAAGAGACACGGGCAGTGCTCTGAGTGATATTGTTTGTCTCTTACATTTGTTCAGCCACCTCCAGCTAAGTCTTGCACCTCTTGACTCGTGTCCCTTGACCAAGGCCTGGGCAAGTCAGCCCATCACTCAAGCCGTCAGAGCAGCCCCTGGTGCTTTGCCGCCATTAGTTTTGGCGCCAGCCACTGCACCGCTTCAGTGTGCACGAAGGTCTTGAGTGACCAAGAGGAAGATGCCCCTTAGCCCTAGGTGTCTTCTGCAATCCTTCAGTGGACAACTGACTCGCTGTAGAAATACAATAAAAGATGTGTAGAAGAGGCTGCACATATATGACCTGCTAACACATTAAGGGGAACCGAATGTGTGCACATATCACATATATACATACATTGCGCGTGATAATACATATGCATGCACACGCCCCACGTAGAAACACATGTGAGTGTGCACACACACACACACGTGCGCAGACGGCATGACAAAATAACAAATGTGCTGCACTGTTGTGTGTAGGATTTGACAATGTGGGAGAGTGATTTATTGGTCTGTGTTTGTTCAGGCTGTTGCGGTAATCAGCACAGTCCCAAGGCATGGCCGTCCCACAGGAAGTCATCTGCCTCGCGTACTGCGACTTCCCGTCCCCGTGGAGATCTTTGATGGGAAATTGGGGGGAGTAGGAGTGGGGATCCAATGGATGTGGCCCCTGACCTGATTTCATGTGCAGCCATGGCCGTGACAGTCACACCGTCGCCTACTTGTACATCAGACGTCTTCCCCCCTTGAGTTTAAAAATAAATGAAAACATGCATTATTAAAAGCCACCTATCCAGCGTGTGGACGCAGATGGGCACACACTCCACTGGCACTAATAGAAAAACAGTGGGAGAACAGCTTCATTTTTCAAAGAGAGTAATAGCAGCACTCCACAATGAGGTCTTTAATTCCATCCCTACTCTGGCAAATGAATACAGCGGTTCTGACTCCCCAACGGTCCGACCGCCTTCTGCGATGGGAAGGAGGGTAAAGGTAAAAAGGGATCTTCAGTAATGCCGAAATGGAGTCTCAATTTGAAAATGCGTCAAATTTAGAGAGTCCTGTTATGCTGCTGTTGATGCTACTACTGTAGTCTATCCATGACTCGCCCATGCTCAAGTATGCAACGCCTCTCAACATCATTCATATCCCCCTGTTGCCACCAGCTGCCTCACACACCATATATCAAACAGCGCCCTCCGGTGTCCGAAAGGCAAACCTACACTGACGGTCAAAAAGTTGTACACTGATGTGACGCTCAGTGGAACGCTCTGTGTCTTTGCCGTTGTTTTATTTTTAATCACTGATGAACTAACACAGCGATGTTTTTACAGGGGGGTTATGCAGCATACAGATTTGCCCAGCCCACCACCACCGCCGCTTACAGTGACAGGTGAGAATCCCGCTCGTGCCGTTTTCATCTGAGCTGATGATGAAAGAGTCCCAGATCCTATTATTAAAAACTAATAAGCATCATGTAATCATGAATTATCATGTAGTCACAGTGGTCTTAAAGGCACAGTTAACAGTAAGATACTTTATAAGATTGATAATTCTTATGTATATGAGCATGCATTATTCCCTTGTATCAAGCATAGATGATGTGATAATCAAATTTGCCTTCACTGACCAGAGGTGAATAGAGTAAAAATTTTAACTAACAGATATGAAACATTGAGACATTAAACTGATAAATTATATTAAAACAACCATTTTTGTATTATGAGGTTTCTGAAATGTTATGTTCAGATAACAAGTGAGACACTAACAAAATTTGCACTTATTTCCAGAACAAAAACGTGACTTGAAATAAACATATATTTAGTTGTTTATTTCA
This sequence comes from Dactylopterus volitans, assembly GCA_901007715.1. Taxonomy (NCBI): domain Eukaryota; kingdom Metazoa; phylum Chordata; class Actinopteri; order Syngnathiformes; family Dactylopteridae; genus Dactylopterus; species Dactylopterus volitans. The sequence goes on along the minus strand of CAAKHG010049666.1, from coordinate 16,941 downwards.
CCAGTCCGACAGAAAATGACAGAAAATCATGAGCAGCGGCCTCTATAAGGAGCTGCCTTTTTACCAAAATATTCAAGAATACAGAGAAGTCATTTTTACCCATCAGCACTAGGTACAAGACATGATCACGACAAAAACTGGCCATCAAACTGGCCATCTATCTGTTTGGTCATTTTTACACTTGACGCAAAATGTTTACTGCAACTGCTGCAAATATCAGTAATTAAAATAAATAAGGAGGCCTGAAGGAAACATTTTTTTTTATCATGAATGCACATTGAGACACAACAAAACCAAAAGGTGAATTTTTGCTGGAGATAAATCAACAGTTGTAGCTGGAGAAGTGCTTTGATAGAATGAGGGATCAGATTTTTTTTCCTTCTTTTTTTTTACCCTCCAGTTATCATTCCATGCCATTTTCTGTTTAGCCCAGAGTGAAAGAACACAAAACCAGTCTAAACTTGTTGCTCGGGATAAGAGAAGCAGTGATGTATGTGGTTGATAGGAGAGTAGGTATATCACTGTGGTATTTATGAATGGCCTCAGGTCTGTGGAAGGAAAGGAGAGGGAGGGACTCCATCACTTCTGAGTGATGTCACTCTGGTTCAGGTGTGCTCCGTTTGAGGAGGCGTCGCTGATTCATCTTGGGGCCCCTGAAAGCCGTTGTCAACCAAAATGTGGGCTGGTTTGGGAATCTAATCTGGGAAGGATTGAGCGTGTCACTTGTGATAACGTACACCCTGCCTGAGAGCTTGAAGATCATATCGATAATGTAAGATTTATCAGGTCTCGCTGTGGCTCGAATTATGAGCAGTCGTGCTTGAGCAGAAATTGGACAGCAGCGTTTTTTTCCCCCCTCCTCTCTGAGTGATTTAATTCCTGTTGCCACTACTTTTCCCTGAGATTTAATGTAATTCGCCCCCAAGTTGTTTGTTTTGCTTTGTCTGTTTGTTTCCTTTTGAATAAGCGGTCATGCCCGTTGGATCAATAAGGGGTTTGTCTCAGCAATACCTTATCAGACTTAACTGCGGAGCCGTCAGACAATCATAAAAAAGAGGTCAGCGGGGTTGTGGAAGGCGTGTGGAAACTTAAAAATATGAAACATTTATTATCTGAGAGCCAGCATGGCTCACAGTCTTCATGACAAAAGTCCTTTAAATGACTTAAGAGAGTTCATACCACTGTGTGATGACGCGGAGGTGGGTACCTGTACTTAGGTAAAAGTGCTGCTACTTTAAGTACTCAAGAAAAAGTATACCTGAGTTCAAGTACAAATATGTGTTTATTGACCAACATACTTGAGTAGCAGATAATTTAACCCTGTGAAATCTGAGCTACTCTTGGTTCTCCTGGACTTATTCCTCCCACAATGCTTGAAAAATGCTTATACTGTTATGCACAATCAAGCATTTTACATGATGCTTACATCAGAAACTGGGCTCTCAGAATATTGTACTGCAGTGATGTCCATTGAATCTGCAAATTTATAATAAACTTATCGGACCATAAAGTCCAAATAAATCTTACAGATCTTTCATGAAATAACACAAAACAACAATAATTTGGTAGATTGACTCTTGCCCTCCATTATTTAGGCTGCTGATTGATAGATAGAGAGGACTGAGTCAACCAAAGTGATCCTTAAGTGATCCGTCATACAAGCTTCACATATGGACCAGCCTCCCTTTGGTGGATGAGATGACAGCAAATGTGACTGCTTGAGAAACTCTCTAACGGAACTTAACAAATATGGTCAACTAGACTGTCTCCCAAAACTGGGTGCAGAGTCCCGTGAAAGACAATTAAGAGAGCCTCTGCAAGTCCAGTGATTCCACTGAGAGCCCCACTGTAATCAGCTACAATTTATAGGAAAAAAAGTTATATTATCATGATTAAATATGATGCAAATGTTTGTCATATACAACAAGCTCTCAGGGTGATAACAACTATTATTAATGGTATTATTATTATTAAAAGTAATATTGATATTTCAGCACATCTCTGTCTTCTTCGCTCAATTTGTGTTTATTTGACATGGACACAGATGATCTTCATCAAGTTAATAAAAAAAAAATCTGTATTTATTTTTTGATGAAAGGATAAGTCATCATTTCCCGATTAGACAACAAGACACATACGCTGATCAGCCATAACATTATGACCACTGCATGTTTACCATAGAATATAATGCAACAGCCCTGCAATAAATTCTCTTCTCTGGAGGAGTTTGATGTTGAATTTTTTATTGAATTTGTTTTTGATAATTGTTTATTGGACTGTAATTTGTATATTGTTTAACTGTACTGGGTTATACTGAGAGGTGTCCCTAATAACAGGAGTACAGTCGGAGTGTTGCATTATATTGTATGGTAAAAATGCAGTGGTTTCAATGTTATGGCTAGTGAATATTCCCAGTCTGTACCTCTCCATCAGAAAACATTACATTTTTCCTCTCTTAAGTGACATTTGTGCTTGTTATGTGAAGGTCTGACAAATAAATCAGCAATAATTTTACTTAGAAACTCAACACCTCCTCCAGTGTCCTTCAACTTTGATCATTCCAGAATGGGCATTCCCATCCTATTCATCCACAGATCAGGCGTGAGCCGCCACATCCTGGCAGCCATTTTTTAATCTGTGCTCATATTATCTTGTGAACATCGGCCATGTCCATGTGAATAATTTAACTGGGCACGACTAGTTAAATACACATTATTTACATGTATATTTTTCATGGTGGCAGAAAGTTGTTATTGTTTTGTAACATGATAAGCTGTGTGTAAATATTTTAAGCAGCAACGGTCAGCTTACTGTCGCCGTGGTGCGCTGATGAACTGACCTCGGACCAGTGTTCAGAACCGGAGCACAATGTCTTTTATTTCACCTGTAGATATTAACTGCTATTTTCAAACCAAACTCCTGATGCAGCCTCCGCCTGTTTGGCTTTGTACAGTCATGTAGAGGCGTTGCCACAGCAGGAGACCACCAGTAGACCTGGCACCAGCTGACCACCTGCCTCAGTGTGCAGAAATTCATGAAATAACCACACTTAGCAATTAAGTCATAATTAGATTCCCAAAAAGGTGACAGTATCCAAAAGTTAGTCCAGAAGGTTTGCTGCATTTAAACAAGTTTAACCAGCAGAGCGACTTCAGCACTCCCAACATCATGAGCATAACTCTGCCTCTGCTCGGTGGGGCTCTGTGACTTTGCACCGGGTGCTTGACCTGCTGCTCGTCAGCGCTGCCACTCCGCTGAGAGTCATTTTGTAGATAGATTAGCCTTCGAGGGCCTCACTAAAGATAAGAGGACCAGAGAGACTTCCCTTGACCATCTCGTGGCATCAGCTTTCTCCCCACGGAGCCCACACAGCCTTTCTGATTTCACGTCCTGCTCGCCGACCTTGGGCGCCGCCGGACTTAAATGAGCTGCATTCAGATCTTATATAATTCAATGTAGCTCACACAAAAGTCATGTATGTCTTGTTGTCTCCTTTAGGAGCATTTCCCGCACTCTCCAGTTTAATTCCTGGTTGATTTGGTGCCCTCGGTCCTTGGCTGGGTGTGCCTTATCTTCTCCGAGCAGGCCCTCATTTGCAAGCGAGCATTGAGGGGGAAAAGAAAAAAGAAAGAAAGCGCAGAATATGTGAAGTCGAGTAAATAAATAAATAAATAGGGCAGACACATCTTGTCCTGTCTCAGAGGGGAATTGGAAGGATTAGTTCCAAACCAGCAACAATGAAAAGACAGGGGCGTGGGCCCAGCGTGCAATCTGGGTAAACACGACCAGGGCGAGAGGCCGAGCCCTACGGCGTCAACCGTGTTCCCGTCTCTTCCCGTCCTCTGTCAGCCTGTGCTCATTACCCATTCCATCCACCTAATCACAACAACAATGAAAAGACAAGTATAATTCAGCCACCTTTGAACTCGCCGTTTTGAACCACCTTGTATAGCGCAGGAAGCCCAGGAGCTCGGGGCGGGAAATAATTGATTTTGTTCAAGACTTGAAAGAGTTGACTTGAGGGGGGGTTCAGCATTAAACAAGCATGCATAAATGTTCTGCTCTCCTCGTCAATGAGAGATCAATGACCGTGTTGTCTGTGCCTCCCCGCTGTGCAGCTACGGCAGAGTCTATGCAACAGCGGACCCCTACCACCACACGATCGGCCCCGCCGCCACATACAGCGTGGGGACCATGGTAAGTCTGTGACCAGCCGCCTGCTTCTGTTTCTGCCTGTCCGCAACGTCACAAAACAAACTAGCGCATAAAGCAAACAACGAAATAAAGACCAGCGACCGCAAGCCGTCTTTGGTTTTTATTTTCTCGAGCCGCTAAAACCCCAGCATGTTGATATTGGCTCAGACATTTAGTGCAACAAACTTCTGTTGTGTTTTGCCATTGCAAGCTCACCTTATGCAATATTGATTTGACACAAGTTCCTCCTGATATGAATGAATCACTGTGGTGTGTTCTTTTTTTTAATTCTCTTTCTTTAAAAAAAAAAAAAAAAAAAATTACATTACATTTACGAGCTTCATTCTCAACCTGCTTCACAGCAAGTTGGATCATCTTTAAGTTGTTTTTTGTTGTTGTTGTTGTTGTTGTTGTCGTTTTTCTTCCATTCAGCCAAACTTGAAGGGATGAAGTTGAATTGTTAATGTCTGTTTTTAGCTAGCTTTTGCAGCATCAAAGATGAAAAGTTATGAGGAATAAATTTAAAACAAAAAATGTCTTTTTTTTTGGATTCAGAGAGAGCTTCTCTTTGGGTTTGTTTGATGATGATGATGGTGGCGATGAGGATGATGCGGGGATGGGACCGGGCTCACAGACCAAAACCTAGAGACTTAAGGACCATCAAACGCATGCAGCAGCGTGCCGTGGGACATAAAAGAGAGAGCAAGACAGAGGGAGGGAGAGAGGGAACCATCTTGGCCTCCCCTCCCATCCACCGGCTTGATCAAGGCCATGCTCTCTGCTTGAGAAATGACTTAAATTTACCATTCCGGTATGCATGGGATTTTATTTTTTTTCAACAGCATTAAAAAAAAAAAAAAAAAAAAGTTCCCCGGTGCAGCTGCTAGCTAAAAGCTTTCATTAATTAAGACATTTCTTTTTCCTCTTCATTTAGTTAATTAAAAAAAATGTGCTTGAATGTTTGTTTGTTTTTTTATTATTATAATTTCATCTTTTTCCTCCGAATTTCCTTCCATTTCTCTGACACTTTAATTGCAATGAAAGTAGCAAGAACGGATTTGGCCACTGAAAACATCACAGCGAATGTTGTGTGCTCAGGAAGTGTGTGTGCGTGTGTGTGTGTGTGTGTGTGCGTGCGTGCGTGCGTGCGTGTGTTGTAATGGTGAGGCTGTTCGGAATCAGGTCTGCGCTGAGGCCAACATCTAACAGTCTGGTGAGCTAAATAGAACAGAGCGGTTTGAATCCCTAATTCTTTATTCTTTAATCATATTTGATTAATAGTTCCTCAGCAGAGAGGAGCCTCTTTTTTTTTAAAAAAGCCATACAATAATTAGTTCCTCCGAGGTTGAAAATTCTCTTTACTTGTTTCCAGCATACAGAAGCTTCTCAGATGAATAAAAAAAGTTTTGCACACGCAAGAGGGTGCCCCGGAAATTAAGCTAAATTAGCCTTTGAACACGTTCTGGACTTCGTCTGAATTTCTAATTGCAGCCGGGCCCGGAAAGATGAGAGGATGAGAGGATGAGTGTCAGTGTGCGTGCGTGCGTGCGTGCGTGCGTGCGTGCGTGTGTGTGCGTGCGTGCGTGTGTGTGCAGGTGTGAGTGCATAAGCTCACTTGCATGTGGGGTGTGCTAGATATCTCGAGCATGGTGCTAAATCTAAGAGCTAATATCCTCGGGTGGTTTCCCTCCTCAAAAGTGCAGACACCTCCACTCGACTTGAAAAGGAGCTGTGATTAAACCTCCCTGAACTCATCCTGCTTTGGCTGAATCTCTGATATTGTTACCCCCTTCCCCCCTTGCCCCCCAAAAGAAAAATGAATATTTTATCTTAAAGAGGAGGGGGGAAAAATGCAAAGGGCACTATTTTTCAGTGTAATTAATTCAAGAAATTACCTAATGTGTTTCTATTAATTTCTTCAAGGAAGTTCTCTTTTTGCTCAGAGGACAAAAAAAAAAAACAATTATCAATGAATATAGTGACCACACTGAGGAATCTGATGATTTACCATCATTTACTGTCAACCATGATTGGACACACTTGTGAAAAATGGCGAGCTCCTGATGAGCCTGTTCCAAACACACACTCACTCTATTCGAGTCTAAATAAATATATGAACCTGCGTCATGATTGTTTCGACAAAACTGCAGGAAGGAAAAAGGAAGGAAATTTGTGGAGAAAGATTTTTAAAAAAAAAACAAAAAAAAACACACAAACAACTAAACATGTCACCTGAATACTGATTGGTACTTTTTCATCTTTGATGTTGCAGGCTAGCCTATACAGAGGAGGGTACAGTCGCTTCACTCCCTACTAAAAGAAAGAAAAAAAGCAAGAAAAGGCAGAGACATTACACCAACAAACAAACAAACAAAAACAGTCTTTAAAAAAAAAAAAGAGAGAGAAAGACAAACACAACACCAACACCTGGTCTTTGGTGGAGAGCTAAATCAAACTGCTGAGCCCCTCCCCTGACTCGCTCTCAAGCTGACCTTTCTACAACAACCTTTCAGATGTCATCATTGGTCTGCTCTTGTTTTCTGTTCATTTTGTGCTTTTGATTTGGAAAGTTTTATGCACATGTGCTTTATCTTGACTGCTGTTTACAGGTGCTGTGTCACCATAACCAATGTTTAGCCTCCTGCAGCACGCATGATGCATGCTCAGAGGTGCGTGTATGCAGTCGCCGTCATCTGGCTAAGAATGCACTGGGGCATCTATATACACACACATAGGTGATGTAGGTGATTAGTTAAGACTGATCAGGATGACGCTGATCGCCGATCCATCCTCATCCATCCTCATCCATCACTTTCTAACCTTTCCCCCCCACGTAGGGGAAAATATGCCTCGGTGATTCTTAGTTCAAAGACGGCGCTGCTCTGACTGCTTTTGTTTCTTTTAAACGTTGGAGTGTCCTACTGATGTGCACTTGCAGTAGGGCCTCGCGAGCTGTACTATGTGCTATGACAGCATGCAGCATCAGGGGTCACGGAGGTCAGATTTCTGTCTTGTTCATTTTTCGACTCTCCTGCAAAAATCACTGTACATTTGTATGCAACTACTCTGCATTGATGCTTATGTTTTGGAGGAAATGTGACACCGGCTGGGTTGCGAGATTTGCTATAAGGGAGGGTAGATGACAGAGGACGAGAACATGAATGTTTCTCAACCCTTTCAACATGTAGACAGAAATGACGCGAAAAGAATGAAAAAGTAACTCGTTTTTATGATTTTCTGTTTTGACCCCACATATTTTTCCTCACTACTTTACTTGCCATGAAAGCAAAACAGGCAACTAACAGACAAATCTGAACACTGCAACTTGACCCTGACTAGTTTCGCCTCTTATATTTATTGATATGTAAATGGTGTGGTTGCCATCAACGAAGTGCTGATAATATTCTGTCCACTTTACAGAATTGGAAATTTAGAAACACATTATCATGACAGCAGGATTTATTGCAAAACCGTTGCAATTAGTAGAAGTATTCAGTTAATTGATTAATGATCTATTGATCATGACAACTTACCAACATGTCATTGCTTCTAACTTATGAGGCACAGATTTCTCACTGCTGTTTTATATAATTGTCAGTCCAATATCTTTTAGTTTGTAGCTAAAAAGGAATGTAAAGATGCTCCGCTGAGTGGGAGGAGCTTCTGACGTTCTTAATAGATTAAATAGTAACTGATCAAAGAAAGCAATTACCCGTTGTCTTTATCAAAGATCCACAAAGAAAAACTAAAAACAAAACAAAAAAAAACTTAATGGCAACAATGAGTCAATCCTGCCTACACATTTATCACATCAAAGGCCGCATGTTGACGTTATGACATCAGCAGTTGTGACGACAGAATCAGAGGGCTTCAAAAACTGTTCATGTTGTATTTCTTGCATTTCAACATCAAAATATTCCTGCACCAAATCCATGCAGTGTAACAGAATTCAGCTCTGACTGGAACAGTTCTGTGATCCCGGACCACTTTCCCAAACCGTGTCAGTTTCCTCCAAAATGTGAATCACTAAATGTAAAACAGTTGCACATAATCTCAATCCGCAGACAAACTGTCACTAAATACAACATTGTCAGATGATCTGTACTGTAACATCACACACACACACACACGCACGCACACACACACACACACACACACACACACACACACACACACACACACACACACAGAGTAATGGGGTGGCTGAACCGTCGGTTACTATCTGTTTTTAACTGTTGCACAAAAATGTTTTACCTCAGGATGAAACTCACAGCCTAGAAAACGGTGCCGTTCACTCCTCCGATCATTTCGAACACAACCAGCAGCTTCCTTGTTTTTGCAGCACAGCCTATGTTTAAATATAGTTTTGACCCCCAGAAATACGAAACAAGACTGTACTGTTGCTCTTTATTAACGCTGTATTATATATACATATACGTAGACATATACTGTATTACACATTTTACTCTGAGTGCACACACGAGAGAGTTACTGCAAGTGCAGTCAGATATTCTATAAAAGCGGGAGTGCGACGTCGCTGCATTAGGTTCTGTCACAACTTCATGAGGTGAAAATCTCTCTGCGTAGGTGTTAGCTGTTAAGACGTCCATGCAGCTATGAAAACACAAAGCTATCGCCGATATCGTTTAGTTTTCATGTACTCACAAGAAGTGTTTATGGTTGCAAAAAAAAAAAAAAAGAGCCGAATCTGTTTGTTGCACTTAATTTGTTCATTTTTTTTTTTTTTTGCTTTTTCCGAGTTGTAACATAGTTATAAAAGTATCATAAACGGCTAGTTATGTTTAGATGTTGAAATGATCAAGTATTGTTGTATATATATATATTTAAAGAAAAGCAAATTAACTCTTAAATTCATGAGACGTACTGTACGTAAACGAGCATTTTCTTCCTTTATATGCTCCTGAGTGCGAGTGAGAGCGTTTTTTTTATATGAGTCACGTTCAGCATCTTTAAATGGGAGAACTGGTCCGTGCGTTTGCAGCAGAGTTCATGTCTGTGTGTTCTGAGCTGGACTGCAATGAAACAGGCATCCTTCCTTTTGTTTGTTTTCTGATCGGAATGTGTGTGTGCGTGCGTGCGAGCGTACGTGGCTGCGTGCGTGCGCGAGTGTGTGTGTGCGCATATGTTCCTACAGATATGCATTGGAGTGTGTGGGAGAGAGAATTTGCATACTGTCGCTGACAGTAAGCTAACAGTTTTCCATGACTTCACTGAGTTTCCCTGTGATCACATGACAGCATCAGTGAAAATTGAATGCTTAAAAACGTATATCAAACTTACCTTTTGCCTTTTCCAAGTTTGACCCGTCCGCTTTCCTTAGCCAATATCCTCAGAATCACTCGGTTATTGATTGTAGATACAAAGCAGCATAGACTGCCGCCAACACTCCAAAGCCACCGTATTTCCCAAATTATTATCTAAATAATGCAGCTGTCAAAATTAATTTTGCATTCATCTATTAAATATAATATACAAAATTACAATATTATAACACATTTTGTGCACTGATTTTATCAGGATGCATGTTCAATCCAGCCCAGTAACGGACACCTGCGACTTCTCTCTCATTAAAAAATTACAAAATATTTATACACAAAAAAAATTAATTTCATAGATATTATCTCTGATTTCAAAATATCTCCTTCTTTCACTGTCAATGCTCATTTGTGCAAAGGAGCATTTCAGTGTCCACATCACACCTGTGTAAGGTGTCAGACCAGGATTGGCTCTAAGCTATTTGTCATGTCGTGAGTCCTGCTCCCTGCCCCGCCTCTTAAAATTAGATTTTCACTATGCACAGAAAGACTTTACACTTTGCTCAAGGAATGTGAGAAAGTGCATTTAGCGTCTTGCACATACACTCAACTGCAAGATGAAAAATACATTTTTGACTGAAAAGGGACTTTAAATATAGAAACTGGTTTCATATCTCACAACGCCAAAGAAATGCAAATCCACAATTTAAACCATCACATGTGTCAAAAGTACAAGACATATTCAAAGGATTAAATGTAATATTCCCTGAGGAATCAATTGAAAATGAAATAAGTGATAATAAAAAAAAAAAAAGATAATAGAATATTTTAAAAATGTAAGAAAAGTAAAAATAAGAAAAATCTGCCCAGTGACGCGGATCTACTCCAACATATATTGGGTTCTTCCTTGACTCATGTTGCAGCAAACAACTACCTCTTGGCTAGTCACTGAATCCAGAGTGTATGACTGACATTACTCAGCAAGTTTAGTACCATTAAGGTTGGAAACCTCAAGACAGCGAAATTAGATTTAAAAAGATTTCTCAGAGCCCTAAAAAGACACCATAGTCACTTAATTTGGCAACAGAACACACAGCCAGTCACACTGAGCCGTGAGGCCTTGTTGTTCACTGTCTTTCGACTGAATTCAATACTAAACATTCTCAGAAAATTACACTTTTATAGCGCAGAGCTCCACCTCAATGCCGCCGCCCTGGATGCTTAAATCAGTTTTTCCTTTCAACTTTGACTGCAAGAGGCTTCAATTTTTTTTTGTGTGTTTTTCACCATAAATATCCAAACTGAGCAGAGATGTGATCCTAGGGTTTGTTCACTTCACAGGTGAGTTAAGCCAACCAACAGGGCAAAGCGATGATGTCAGAGGTCGGCTGTTGAAATGCTGAGGGTGCTTCCTGGGCCTGTGCGATGAGTCGTGTTATCACAGGGATGCCTTTGAGTGTTGCCATCTGAATTTGCTTCCATCACTCTGCACGGGTTTGTCTACCGTTTACAGAAAAAAAGAGTGTCTACTGTGTCAGCTTATCAAGGCTTGAGTGTAGGAAAAACGTGGCATGTAAATAACTCTGTATTAACTATCATGGAGGTCTGAGCCATTTTATTACGAGTGAGTCATTTACTAAAACATTAGCTTTTGTTGGTTCCCATTAATTACCAGCTTGATATGCAAGCAGACCTCCAAGCATTTGTTGGTACTTATTCTCAGTAGTATTGAGGTACATTTTAATATTATAAAAAAAACTCTTTATCCATGGTTTCTATTTACTTGGAGTGTTTGTAAAAAAAAAAAGAGGGGGAAAAATGCCCTGATAAGCTGGCAGGTACATTTATTAATCCACTGAAAAACATTTGTATAAAAGAGGACCGAGCAAAAAAAAGTATTTGTAAATACATTTAAATGTACATACACACACTATATCGCAATTCTCTGTTTTATATGTATTCCAATATAAAGTGGGGTTATCTGTGTATTTTCAATTCAGCTGAATTTGTTCTTGAACTGTATGTAATTTCTATAATGAAAATATATTGTCTGAAAGGTGTAAAGTACTTTTTTTTTATTAATTTCATAGCTAAATTATTATGACATTTTTCTTTATTCATGAATTCTTTTTGTTATCAGTATGTGGCATAAAGGTAACATCTGATTGTTTTGAGTGTAAGAATAAAGCAGCTATAAGAACATTATGTCTGACTTTGACACATGGACGTGCTTGTTGGACCGGATTTGGGTTTGTTTGTTTGTTTTTTTGGGATTTGTTTTTTTTTTTTTTTTTTTTTAGAATATTTTTTTATTTCATTGAAAAAATTGAAACTTAGTTGACCAGCTGTGTCACATCCCTGGGTTGGTTGATGCGAGTGTCATAAAAGACCTTCTGACCTGTGCAGGATTTCCTGTTCCTCTCTCCGGCTTTTCCCATCCTTAAACTAACTTTGTGTCCAATCCAATCCAATCCACTTTATTTATAAAGCACAATTAAATAAACACAACTAGGGTATTACAAATTACATTTAATATTGTTGTCTAAAAACTGGCTTAAAACCCAATAACTACCTTCAAAAGTCTACCGTTTTGTTTGGAGGATCTTCTATTTTATTTTTTTTTCCAATCGTCATTGATGATGAATTTTGAAATCAATTATGCCTCAAAGGATCAATTATTGGATCCTCCAAATTCAAAATAAGAAAGCCAGTAGTACATGAAGTGTGTGTATGTTGTAGACAGTATGAGGTATGCGAAGTTTGAGTAAACAGTCCAACAACTTACCCCCGCTCTTGTATATATTAATAGACGATTCTGAACACAACCCCTGGCTTCTGATTTCTTTGTCGTCATGACAACAGTAATAATAATGAGGCACCGACAATGAATCAACCATCACGAGGCCTCAAATTTAAACTGCGAACCAAACAGCTGTTTTCACAAAGTGTTTGCGAGAGAAAGTACCAGCTCAGCCGCCGAGCCTCTCCCGACTCCTCCACGTCGCAGGGTGATTAATATATTTGCGTCTGCAGCGCTTCCTCGTCTCTGTCACAGAGGACCAAACGCCGCTCTGGCGCTATTGTGCTGCTTCCCCGCTGAGCTTTAAGACTGCATGTGGATATTTTTGCACGTATCCCCTGTGAGTGCTCGGTAAATTCGAGGTAGGATAAATAGAATGGAGGTGCTGAAGCTGCATGAAGGAAGACAGATGGAGGCGGAGGCGGCGTGGACGCTGATCGAGCACGCCACTTGTTTGACTGTTTGTTTCTCTGGATTGGAAGTAAGGGGTGGGGAGTGGGGGAAGTGGTGGTGGTGGGTGGGGGAGATGAGGCACTACAAAGCTGTTTCATAATTGAAGTCTCATCTTCTTTCACCTATTTATTTATTAATTTATTAACAGAAGCCAAGCGGAGCTGCTGGAGATCACTGCAAATTAGCTGGCGTCTGTCTTGACGAGAGTCCCGGGACGCTCGCTCGCCTCACCCCACCTCACCCACCCCCGTCACCCAACACATCCTCTCCCCCTCTGCTTCACTTCTCACTCCGCACTGCCAGACCGCTGATTTCCTTTTGCACGATTGCAGCACACTCTTCTCGTTACTCTGCGCAGGGCGGTACAAAAGCGCGAGGTGCTGGCAGGCGGAAGACCTTTGCTCCGCCTCCTTTAGCCAAAGAAAGGGATGCTGCTCTCAAATTTCTCCCCTTTTTTAAAAAAAAATATGGTTCCCGTTGTGATTTTAAAGTGTCATAACCTTATACGCTGAACTTTGCCTCGTTGTATTTGTGCCATATGCGCGTGTGATGCTTATTTCACATATTATCTCGTGTTTGCTTGTATTCCTGTCAACTTTGTCTCTCTGCCACAACATTCTTGACCTGTATAGAGAGAAACGAAGCGAGTGTAGCGAGCTGCGACGCTGCTCTTCTCAGTGTTTTTGCCTGCATATTCACCCGTCTCCCCGCTTCTCTCCCCTGTTTCCAGTAAATACAAAAGGAAGAGCTGTACTCAGTATTGATGGACATCACAGATGAAAAACAACGCAGAGAGGAGAACTAGCTTTAAAGAAAAATAACACAAGAAGACAAGAAGGTGGAGGAGGAAGAGGAGGAGTCCCTCTACTGAGGCTGGCGAGGGAAGACGGGAGGTGTACAAAAGTGGCGCTGCGGCGGCGGTGTCAAAACCAGCCACAAACTTGACAGACGGAGTGAGCCAGTTTCCACCAGGGACCACCTTTTTGCCGGGTAGAAAAAGACAGAGCGAGAATGAAAAGTGTCCCGTTATTATAAAACATTTTATTTTTCTATACTTTTGTGATTTACAACGGTAAAAAAAAAAAAAAATGTGTGTATAAAGCAGTATATATGTACAAATCTGTTTTTATGTTTTTTGGTAAGGGAGATGAACAGTTGGCCCTTGATGCTGATTCTGTGGTATGCAGGAAGGAGGTGGGAGGAGCCTCCCCTCCCCTTGCCTCTCCCCCCTCCTCCTCTCTCTATGGCACATGCTCCTGTCATAACGTGAACGGAACGGCGGCAGCGAGAGCTCGGCATCCAGGCAGAAGCACTTTCTATGCTGTACTTCCTGTGGGTGGAGTTAGAGCTCAGCCTTCTGGTTGCATGGCTCCACCTTCTTCCGTCCAACTTTCCCCGCCCTCCTTTCTTCCTTCCTTTTTTTTTTTGGTTTTTTGTTTTTTGCACCGGTGATGTTGCTTTTTCTTCCTTGTTTGCAGCATCACCGGCAGGCAGCGCCTACTATTAGCTAGCAGTGCCCCCGTACCCCTCCCCGTGGATACTGTCGTGATGTCACTTCCTCCTGGCAGCACCATTGGGCATCCCCGCCCTCCCCAATGGGCAGCATCACTCGTTCACAGCATTGGGGAGCGAGGGGTGACTGAGAGAAAAGTGGCGCATCGGTCACCAACACTCGCCTTTGTGTCACTCTGCAGCGACGGACAAAACAAGGTGCAACCGAGGATTCACGCTTCCTTCTGACGAGAATAACACATCAACATCCATGTAACCAATCGAATTATAATCCCATCTAACTCCATCAGCAGGTGCATAACCAAAACATGCCTGAGGCAAACAGACTACAAATTATAGAAGTACAGCAGTGCCCATCTGACGGTAACAAGGAACGAGGGCTGATTTCTTTCCGTCAGTATATTCTGAGAATATTTATTTGTGTGTTTATTTATTCATATTTTGTTTTTTGCTGCAATGAAAAGGAGGAAAAATTTGGTGGAAAACTTCTTTCTATCAGGAGAGTCACTGTAAACGTGTTTGAACAAGAATGTTGGTTCAGTTCTTTGAATGTATTTTAATGTCTAGGGTGTCCAATAATGTGTATTCTTTTTTTTTCCCTGTATATAAATATATATACATATCTATTATATGGGCTGTGGTGATGTCAGGGAGTAGAGGGGGGCGGGGCAGCCAAGCCTCCGGCCCCCATAGATATCAGACCTTTCCCCCTCCAGCTAAATATTTTCCTGATATTTACTGTAACATGTGATCATGTGTTATATGATTGAAAGTGTGACGGTGATAGTGTGAACTGATCTCCCCTCAACCCTCCTTTACCAAAAACACACAGACACACACACACAGACACACGCACACACACACACACACACATCCTTTTCTGAGAATCATAGATTAACGACAACACATTTACACATAATCAACATTTCTGGCCCCATCAGAACCCTGACAGATCTGCTGTCATTTCAGCCGGTCTTTGGCAGGACTTGCTAATTAACGCGAGGCGGCGCAGATGTCAGATTTAAAAAAAAAACACAAAAAAAAAAGGTTTATGAACGTTGATTTTTTTTTTTTTCTCATCTCACTTAAAAAACCAAAGTATGATTTGAACACACAGTCTCAGTGCTCTTTGATCAGGAGACGGTGGGGGAGTCTGATGACGGCAGAGCCCGGATGCGCATCGACGTGACCCAGATTTAACGCGCCGCTCACTCCTCTACTAATAGGACAAGCTGACCCTGGTGGGTGGGTGTGGGGCGGTTTTATCGGAAATAACCTGCCAGCTCCAAAGAGAAAATTTAAAATCAGGGGCGAGCAGGTGTCGGGTGAAGCACAACTTTTGTTTGAGAGTTCAGGGTTACGCTACTTAGCCAGTGGCGGTTTCATGCAAGTTGTTTCAAGAGGGTTAAGCTCCTGACTTCCTGTACAAAGCTACAGTGTGTACTGTCAATATCCTGTACAGTAAATCTCACCTCACACTCTTGATTGACTTCATCTTATTTCAGGTTTCAAAAAAAAAAAAAAGAAAATGAAAAAAGAATCAGGGCTCCTACCCACGCGACCTCTGCTCATCTGTAGACAGCTTATCATCTATTACAAAGAGTATCTATTCTGTGTCATGGCAACTTACTGTTGTGAAGTCTAACCAGGGTCCAGTCTGTCATCTGTTCTCCCATGCAGTGATCATGCACCTGCAGGTTTTGTTTCTGAGAATCTGGCCGAGTAACAGATGTGTGGTGGTTTGGAGAAGACTCGGGAGTTGGATTTTTACTTTGAAAGGGGACTTCCTGGGAGGCAGAGCTACTCTGGAGGCAGAGATGAAGAACCACAGTTGTGTGTGTGTGTGTGTGTCTGTGTGCGTGTGTGTGGTTTTAGAGTTTTCAGTCTGAACGATCTATGCACTTTGCAACTAAAACAAATATGATGTCACATGTGATCTAAAGGTAGACTGTTATTATTCACCTCTATTATTATGATGATTATTATTATTATAGTGTGTCAGTCACAAAGTTCCATCTATTAATCCTTGCTGGCTTCCCTTCACTGTCTGGTGCTCTCCAAGCCATGTCCATTTATTCCTACTGAAGATATAAGTCATTCATCATCAACTCTCACAAATTCAAAACAAAACAAAACAGTAGTTTAACTGAAACAGTAATATTAGACTTTTTTCTGTTTACATGTGGTGCTCTAGAAGGGCAACGTACACTCATGGGTCATTAAATTAGGCACACATCTACAAGGTGAAAGCAATCACAGACATGTTCATTTCTAAGGTGGTGGTTGGTGGTGTATGCTCCGCTCATATATGTGAATGGGGTGGCCAAAATATTAGGAACACCTCTCAAAAATAATAATCATGAAAAGTCAGCCTCAATAATGAAAATGAGTTACATGAATAACTCTGTGTGTCAGTCAAAATGTAGGAGAGCCGTGCTGGAACGTGCAAGTCTATCTAACAAAATGTGTGTTTGTGTGTGTGTGTGTGTCTGCGTGCGTGCATGCATGTGTGTGTGTGAGTGGAAATGAATGACAGCAGTGTTTACACAATGAAGGAACATGTCACAACATTGAGGCTTGTTTATGCGTTTTCTGTTGTGTTTGGATACAAATGGAGCTCTCAACATATCACACACTGCATACCAGAATCAATTCAAAGGTTATTATTATTATTATTACTATTACTATTATTGTTATTATTATTAT
>CAAKHG010049664.1:6129-20246 GCA_901007715.1 Dactylopterus volitans | reverse complement strand
ATTTCCACGCTCACCAAATTGGGGTTAGTCAGATGAGTGGTTCTGGGGTATGTAAGACACTTGTTTACATACATACATACATACATACAGACATACAGACAGACAGACAGACAGACAGACAGACAGACAGACAGCAATTCCTTGATTTATAGATAGATAAACAGGATATAATCACTCACGGTCAGAATAAGCAGGGTTGTTGTAGAAAATGCAGCCGGTGATCCTATTGAAACCGCACACGACCACAAAATGACCCTGGTACTCGGGTTTCCTGCAGAAACACTTCTGTCCTACAGGCAGGAAGCAGCAGTATTTGACAGGCGAGGAGCAGAGTTCACACGTCAAGACGAGAGCGTTGACCAGCACAATGGCAACATGGCTCTGCTCCAGATGAGACTGAATCTCCTGGACCGTCACAGAGCTGGTTAAGGAACAACCACAAAGACGTCTCAGTGTTTGCTGGAAGGAAAAAATGACTCCATTTGAATAATAATGACCGAAAAACCCACCATTTCTTCACCACCACACCTTTGTTCTCCGCCTTCAGGAAGAGCTTGTTTACCCGGTCTTCATCCGTATCAAAATGCCTCTTGTAAAAGGACTGCAAACAACAGCGAGCACAACAGTAAAGATGAAAAATAATTCTAATCTTGTTCATGGGACTGTGCAAGCAGAGGAGCATCAAGCTACCTGGTTCCGAAAGCCCTTGTCAACACCCAAAGTCTGTGTGTAGAAGCAGTGTTTTATTCCTAGATGGCACATGAGGTAGGCCAGGTCAATAGTCCACACACTCTCAGTCATCTTAAGCTCCCAGCATGCTCTCTGGAACTCCTCGTCACTGACCGGATGTAGGTATCTGCGAGGATGGGCAGGTAGAGTCTTTTACTTTGGTCGGACAGTTATTCACATATTCAACCTTCAATGATCAAGAACTCACAAGTGAAATTTTGTTAAAACACAAATTGTGCACATTTCAACCATCGTTAGCTGGACGACAAGCAACAGCCTGATTTTCATCTTGACGACGCGTCTATAGAGCTACACTGTTAATACTTGTGTCTATGTGCAGCAAACAGCAAGACAGCTACTTCGGGACCGGGTAAGTGCAACACAGCAAACATCGTCTCGTCGTCTTCTGCTTATCCGGGTCCAGGTAGCAGGTGCAGCAGTGGCCTGAAGTCTTCACTAGTATATGGTGTCGTATTACCAAATTCATCCCACACATTAGTGGTATCCTGTCGGTCAAACTACATCCCTTGGATTGGGAAACATGCTTTTTGCATATTTTTGGGAATGTTTTAGATCAAATAATATTCAATAACTTTGCAGTTATACAATTTAGTGCCACCAAACTCACTGCATACGTCTATGATCTCCTGTTGGCCCAGTTACATTAAGGGTGTCTTATTGCTCTTGGTTTAGGGATATAAATGTCGTTGAATTTTAGTCTATTCATCAGAAATATGGTCTGATCTCTCTGTAAACCTGTTTGGTTGTATCAAGAACTATGTACATTGACTGTGTGTCACATTGACCAAAAATCGGAATAGAGGGAAAATGATTGTACCAATATTAGATGAGGACACAGAGGGGAGTGAAGTAAAAGACAAGCAACAGAAAATTCCAATACGAAGAGACGCCCAACCTGATAATGGGAAAACATGCCACAAAAAACAATGGAGAAAGTTACCGATGGTTTCTTAGAAGTTCACTATTATACTACATGAAAAGAAATGGGGGAAAAAAATTACTCCTCTGCCTGGTTCAATAAAACTGGGGCAACAAGACCAACCAGTTTGGAAATAGTTATCAATAAATAAATAAATATTCCCTGTTTATTTAAGAGGACAAATGATTTTGTATACAAATGGGCTTGTAGAAGCAAATAATGTAAAAACAGCCGATAACGTAATAAATTTGCCCTTTTTAAAATATAATCGTCCAATAACATAATAACTAGCCAAGAAGGTAATAAAAGTCCTGAACTGATAACATAGTAACTTTTGGCCAGTAACGTAATACATTATTACATTATTGGCATATTAAAACGTAGTAAGTTATTACATTACTCGCCTTTACAAAAGTAACAACTGAAGTAAGTAATAATATGCTAATATCATTTTATTTAAGTTTCATTTATTTGACATAACTGTGATAAAAAAAACTCTCTCTCTCCCTACCTCTCTCTTTCTCTCCATGTATTTGTCTATTTATTTTTATGATGAGAATGATCTCTAGTCCTGTCTGCTGCTCTTTAGCCTTTCAAGCCATCTCCCAATGAATTGGAAGCACACATTTGCAATATATGCGATATGAAATATGTACGACATGTAACTCACTCTTGAAGATAGTAAATCTTTCTCACTATTAAGGATTTTTTTATTTCCCATAATTGACCACTAGATGGCAACGGTGTGACATTGACGTTCTTCAGTTGTCCAAACTTCTTTGCTTCCTCTCGAGCACGCATGGTGAAAGGTAATCAGTGATCAATTTTCTTTGGTGAACAGTTCATTATGTTGAAATTATTGCATATACCACATACAAGCTTATATATTTAGTGCAAGAGGATAAAACATTATTGAATGTATTCAAAGTTAACTGACTATAGCTAGCTAGCTGTTGGCTAGTTATTAGCATTATTAACTATTACAGTTATATATAAATAATATCAGGTGGTATCAAAGAAAAGTTTGTATTTATGTGTGTGCATGTGTGTTTGTGTTTGTGTGCGTGTGTATGTGTGTGTTTTAGCTGATGACTGCTTGTGAATTTTGTGGAAAGGAATGGATAAACTGAAAAGAAAAAACATGGGAAAACCCCTTAGTTGTAGCTCGTGTTATATGTTCTATTTTAGAGTTAAGGCTCTTGATTTTGACATTCCAGTTATTTAAGGGGAGGGCTAGACATCTTCACATTTTTTCCTGAACAGTTGTTACAAAGGTTTAATAAAGATCACATTTTTACATTTTTTTTTTTTTTTTTACATTTTTCAACATGTGTGGTCATTTCGTTTGAGAATACGTCATCCTCAAAGAGGCATATTTTTCAAATTATAGGTCCACATGCAAAATAAGTAATTGCCTGTGTTCTGTGTTAAGTGTTGCAACTTAAATGGTGTATGGAAAAGGCAGGGCTCAACAAAGTAAAAAAAAGTTATTATGTTATCGGCTGTTATTAAGTTATTGGCCTCCACAGCACTTAAAAGGCAGCACTTACAGCAGAAATGGAAGCATTAGAAAGAGATATTCTTGGGCTTGAGAAAGACTTCCAGCAGCATAGGGATAAGAAGATTTACATCATATTGGTTAATAAAACACTTAGGTATAGTTCATTAAGCACATACAGAGCTGATCAAGATATTTTGAGAACCAACAAAGGTACTATGAACTGGAGGAGAAAACTCAAGAGTCCTATCCTGGCAATTAAAGAAAGCGGAGACTTCAACAGCAATTAATCAAATTAAAAATGAACATGGTTGCATTACATGGAACCCAAACGAAATAAATGAAACTTTTATGCTAATCTTTATAAATCAGAATCACCTGAAGATTTAACTATAGTAGACGCATTGTTATCTAATATTGATCTATCCAAACTAAATTTGGATGATCAGAGAGCTTTAGACGTACCATCCACTTCAAATGAAATTGAAAAGGCTTTATTTACTCTGCAATCTAATAAATCACAGAGGGAGAATTGCCACCTCAAATTTTCTAAAGAGTTTAAGGATTTGCTTATACTGGTATTTGGTATCTAAAATACAAAGCCTCCCTGATTCATTTTGGCTATAATTACAGTGATCCAAAAAAACAAAACAAAAACAAAGACCCCTTAAAATGCTCTTCTCTTCGACCAATCTCACTTTTAAATACAGATTATAAATTGATTTCTAAAGCTTTAGCAAGCAGACTGAGTAAATACCTGCCAAACCTGATCAACTCAGACCAGGGTGGTTTTATCCAGAAGAGATCCTCCGCCAGTAACTTGTGCAGACTACTTAACATTGTTCATGTGGCAACCTCCAGTACTGAACCCAGTACAGCTGTCACCTTAGATGCTAAAAAGGCCTTCAATAGGCTAGAGTGGCCATATTTACTCAAGGTCCTGTCTAAATTTGGATTCGGCTCTTATTTTATTAATTGGGTCAGAGTGCTTTATAAGAAACCACACGCCAAAATAATTACCAAAGGACAAAAGTCCACCGTCTTCCCCCTGAGCAGATCTAGCATGCAAGGATGCCCCTTATCCCCTGGGCTCTTTGATATAGGCATCGCGCCTCTGGCTGAGACAATCAGACAAGACTCGGAGATAAAAGGGATAAAAATAGGTCAAACAACACATAAAATCAATCCTATGGCGGATGATGTAACTCTGTATTTAACAAGTCCGGTTGATTCCCGAGCTAAATGACAAAAAAATAACCTTTTTATATACGTTTGGATCCGTCTCGGGGTATAAAATAAACCACCCACACAAGGAAGATCTGGTCTGAAGAGTCGGTGGAGACTCTAATTTGCTCCTCGCGCTATCAGTAAGCCCCACCCCCGCCCCATGACGAGTCAGTTCTTGTGCTAGACCCCCAGAGGTGTTGGTGCCTGCCTGGAACCAGTTTTGAGAGCCAGGTGCCGGTGCTTAGGTGGTCGAAACGCAAAGGACCGCTGCCCAGTTAGGCTCTGGCTCCGAACTAGCACTGAAGCCAGTTTGGTGGAATAGGGGCAGATGTGTTCTGTGAGGACCACGGGGAGGACATTGACAGTCTTACCAGCTGTATTATGGACCTCATCAATTAAGGCTGTAGGCTCCGCCAGACAGTAAGACTGTTCTCCAACAATAAACTGTGGATCGACCCTGCTATAAAGGCCCTCCTCAAGGATAAAAGGAGGGCCTTTGTGTCAGGGGATCGGCAGCAGATGAAGATTGTGCGCAAAGAACTGAGGAGGAAGACCAGAGAGGGGAAAGGTAGCTACAGGAGGAGAATGGAGGAACAACTGCAGCAGTGTTACATCAGCTGGGTCTGGAGGAGTCTGAAAACAATCTCAGGACAAAACGACTCCAGACATGAGCCTGCTAGAGACCAGGAGTGGGTGAACGACCCAAGCCGGTTTTTCAACAGATTTGATCAACCAGCCACCCCTCCCCCCACCCAACCAGCCCTGCTGCAACTCCCTCCAACCGGAACCTCAGCTGCCACCTCTCTTTCCATCCCAGTCCCCCTCCCTGGAGCCCCTCCAAAGCCCCCGATCACACTCTCTGCCCCCCCCCCCTCCCCCAGCATGGTGCTCTCCACAGCCCAAGTAGAGAGAGAACTAGCCCGGCTCCAGGTCAAGAAGGCGGCTGGTACAGATGGCATCAGCTCTAGACTCCTCAAATCCTGCATAGGCCAACTGTGCAGGATTGTGGAGCACCTCTTCCACAAGAGCCTGAGGTTGCGGATGGTAGTACAGCTGTGCCCAAATCATCTTGTCCCATTGACCTCAACCATTACCGACCAGTGGCTCTGTGATTTCTCCAGTGCTTTTAATACCATTCAGCCAGAACCCCTGAAGCCCAAGCTGGACCATGCAGGAGTGCACCACCAACTGTCAGCATGGCTCCTGGACCTCCTGATTAACAGGCTACAGTTTGTGAGAACAAAAGGCTGTATGTCTGACACAGTGGTCTGCACTGGAGACCACAGGGGACCATCCTGGCCCCTCTTCTTTTCACCATTTACACAGCTGACTTCTCCTACGACACAAAAAACTGTCACCTACAAAGGTTCTGGTATGACTCAGCCGTTGTTGGTTGCATCAACAACAGAGATGAAAAGGAGTACCGAGAACTGAACCATAACTTTGTGGTGGTGCCAGCAGAACCACCTCCAGATTCCGCCACGGCCAAGGCCCCCCTCTCTCACCGGTGAACATCCAGGGAATGGACACTGAGATTGTGGAATTGTACAAGTACCTGGGTTTCCACCTAAATAAGAAACTGGACTGGACTGTCAACACTCAGAAACTATATAAGAAGGGTCAAAGCAGACGCCACCTGCTGCGGAGACTGAGGTCCTTCAGAGTGCAGGACTCCCTCCTGAGGACCTTTTATGACAGTGGTTGCATGTGGTCTGCTGGAGCAGCAGCATCACGGCAGCAGAGAGAAAGAAACTCAACAAACTGGTGAAAAAAGCCAGCTCCGTCCTGGGCTGCAGCCTTGATCCTGTGGACGTGGAGGGGGACAGGAGGATGACGGCGAAGCTGTCGCCAATCGTGGACAATGTCTCCCACGGCCGACATGGAACTGTACAGCAGAGAGGTATCACAGGTCCTTTCGCCCCTCTGCTGTCAGACTCTACAATCATGTCTGCTCCCAGTAGACCAACAACCACATACAGTATGTGCAATATTCTGTATATGTGCAACAACCTCCTCCTTGCTCACAACTGCACTATTTTTTATTTCTACCTGCATTTGCACTGTCTGTGTATATGTACATTCGCAACTGGTAGATGTATACTTGCATATTTTTATATCCCTTTTTATATCTTTTTTTATGTTGTTTGTTTTACATTTATATTTAGTCCACTTACTGTGTGCGCTGTATGTGTGAGCGTAGTTGTATGTGTGTACTGCTGTTGTCAACAATGTGAATTTCCCCATTATGGGATAAATAAAGGCATATCTTATCTTATCTTGTAGAGCTTTGGCAGCCATGCTTGGACTATATGGACACCCTGCCAACTTCTGTAGTGGACAGGTCACAGTGAGACTATTTAAACCGTTGGTCATCAACACTAACTATTGTTTATCTCACCTCTCTCTCCCCTTTTTAGAACTATGTTTCTGCATGTTCATGCATGTCTTATTAAGTTGGAAAATCGAAAATAAATATTCTAAAAAAGAAACGTAATGGCGGATGAAATTTTGACGTTAATTCTGACGTTAATTTGATATGTTGAACCAAACATTGTGATATGTTGCACTTGTTTTTGAAAACAGCTTCAAAGGAAGCGTTCTCTTGCGTTTCCTGGGAATAAGCACCTGCTGATACTGTTCGGGTGAGACTCTTTTTTTCTAAATGTAGAACATTTTGTTTGTTTTACAACTTGTGTTAGGGTGGGCGAGTTAAGTTGATTCTTACCAGACATGCTCTTGAGAATTAGTGGATCCAAACTGCTTTGACATGGAACTCAACTTCATTTTACATTAGAGATTAAAAAATGTTATTATTCTTTTCTGTTGCAAAATAAGGGCCTTTTTTCGCCCCTTTTACTCGATAATGTCAGAGTACAGTGAAATATGTGTTATAGACATTCAACACACATTTTGTTGTCACATGTATTCATGAGGGTCTAATTCTACACTATCAAAAATCTGTAAAAATCTGTTCTCAATAGATGTCTTAAGGCCATTCATCCCAGCTCATGTTATTCAATCATTTTGATGGTTATGTATGACTGAGGCTATTGACTATTGTTTACAATGAGCAAATCGTGAAAAATATGGAAATTAGTCATGATTAATACAACCGAGGCATTTTGTTGTCATATGACTATCAGGAGGCCACTGATGTATATGGGTTGACTTTGATGAGATTAAAACATGTAGTAGTGACATTATTGAATACTGCAATACAAAATAATACACAGGCTGTCATATGACCACCAGGAAGCCATTGACGGGTGGAAAGAGCTTGGTGACACTACATCATATACTGGTGACAATATTCAATATTTCGCCCCCCTATTTTTGCGGTGTTGCACTTTTTACCCGGTCCCTAAACCCCCGGCTCGACGTTCGCTGCACGGACACCGGCATTAACGGTCGGCTCGGTTAGGCGAAAATAAGGTTGTAGCTTGTTGTCCTGCTAACTATGGTTGGACATATGTACAACTGGCGTCTTAACAGCGTTTCACTCGCGAGTTATTGATCACGGACGCTCGAATATGCGAACAAGTGTCCAGCTTAGGTGGCACTCCTCCACAGTTATCGTGACGAACGTGCAGAGCGCCGCAGCTGCTCCCAGCGGCGGGGTCACTTACTTGAGCACCATCCTGGAGCACGCTAAGCCGCAGTCCCAGTGGTACAGCTGCCGAATGACGGGCACATTCAGCAGAACGACATCCTCTGGGAGAAGGCGCAGTGTTACTATACTGTTACACACTAACGCCGCAGCTAACGCCGGCGCTAACAGCAGAGGCGAGTTACCACGTACTAGTGTCAGTTAGTAGGCGACCACTCACCTGTCATTCTGTTGACTTCTTTCTTATTCGACAGCCAACTAACTCACTTAGTCTCGTTTCCAAAATTTGACCGGCTTGGTTTTCTTCATTGACGCTAACGAGAAGTCCAAGTTTAGCTTCCAGGCTAACGGCATTAACTAATGAGTTCGCAGCTTAATACATCGACGCACACGACTAGTAGACGTAAAGCGACATATTAACTATGTAACTAAATATGGATTATAAGTTAAAAAAAAAAAAACAGCTCAAGTCTCAGAGAGATTTCGTGGCAGCCGTTGAGTCGGGTCCTCTCCTCTGTCACTCGGCCCTGCCTGTTGTTTGCTCGCGGACCGCCGCTACACTTCGGCTACATTGTCAGTAACAGTGACGCTGCCCCCATGCGGCGCGGTGGAGTCATTACTCTCCGGCCAGAGGGCAAATCCAAACATTTATGTACCTGATTAGTTTTACTGAAACATTCAAATTTGTTATCCCAAACCTTTCTCCTTCATCTTCCGTGAGTTTTTATACGTGGTTTACTGGCAAACTAATACGGCCTACTTCAAGTGAGAGAAACAATTCATCTATCAAAATGTTCAGCTTTAGAGGCACTTTTATTCTTTCAACCTAACAACTTTTACACTTTATGCAATATTTTTCTTCCATTGAAATGAATTAGTATGCTTTAAGGTCAACCATTTCTGCTTTTATATTCAGCTTTTGTAAGCTTTTGTGCTGAGAACATTCATGCTTCATTTGAGCCTTTCCCCCCTTCTTTTTCAGCTATTTCATTTGGAATTTCATCACCCACACACACTCTCTATAGAAAATACTTTTGTTTTTACTAGCTGTAGCTGAATGCCCTCGTTTTGGTGTATTTCTCAAGGACTCCAAAAAGATTACCTTTATATCATGCAACACATGGAATTCTGTTAATCTGATGTGCTCAGGGATGAACACACCCTCCTCTGTATGTTGGACAGTCTTTCAGAATGGATCGACATATAGAACACAGAAAAGCTACTCGCATGTTGGTCATACTGAAGACTTCTAAGTTCTTGACTGGCTATCTTCTTCTCCTTCATCATCATCTTCCTCTGAGTGGGTGTCTATCATAGCCCCTCGTGGAGCTTCCTTGTTTGATAAGTGAAGTGCCTTAAATATGCATTCTTTCTGATGGCCAAAAGGGGGCGACTACACTGATTGCAGTGAGATGGTACCCAGGCTGAAACAGGCCTTGATTCGTTACCTCAGTTAACATTTTTCTTTAGACAGACACCGTTTTCACTCATTAAATTTTAGTTTCTGAGTTTACTCCCGTCATACTTGTTATGACTTTTTTTCTTGCAGTAAATGAGCAGAGTCACAGTGGTAGATTAAATGATTCCAGGTCAGTCCAGGTGGATTTCAGGCCCACCCTTGCATGATTACATTACATTCATATCCCAGTTTCCAGCAGAACAGTTCTCGCTCAGTACTGATTAGGCTGAAATTTTTTTCTTCCTATGGATTATATTGGCCAGGTTGAAAAAATACCAAGTTGTCCTTTAATGTTTATAAATGTGTTTCACAAGTTTGTTTGACCAAACATGTCACAAATGATACTCAATTTAAGTTTCATTAATTTGGTTGAGGGCAACATTATTTCATGCACCAATCACATTAGTCGTCTCATCACGTCTCCTTCCACTTATCCAGGTTATAGGGGCAGCAGTGGTCTGCCATCCGATCCACATTGCACCGGACCCATATGGTGCAGGTGGTGGGCCTGCTGGAGGACAGACCCATGTCTCTGCCTTCAGATGGACCTGACCAGACCCCATCAGCAAAAAGCCCAGCCACCAGGCGCTTGCTAACAGGCCTGGCTCCAGGGTGGGGCCCCGGGATCCTCCAGACAGGCCACACTTGTCCTTTGATGTTTTTCTTCCCGTACGCGTCTTCATGGACCATTGTTTGTCTGACCCTTCACCCAAGACCAATTTGCTATGGCAGACCCCACCAGGGGCTGCTGCCCCCGACAACATCACTCCTGGGATCATTAGGACACTCAAACCCCTCCACCATGATAAGGTGATGGTTCACGGAGGGGTCGTCTAGGGGTAATCTAGTGTTTGTGTTATTTCTGTCAGACCGATGTCGAAAAAGATCCTTAACACACATTCAGGTGTTCAAGTGAAAACATGTTAAAAAGTTTAATGAAAAAAATCAATGTATCAAAACATGTAATGGCAGCGATCAAAGCAAAGTGCAACCAACACAAACATGGCGACTTGCCTGTAACAGGTGCTTGTATAATATTAATATAACTATGATACAAACAGTGGCGCACATACCAACTACAAAGTAGTGTACATGAAAACGTATGTGGCTAATCGGGACATAATTCAGCTGAAAACTCTGGACAATCCTAAAAGACATTTATTAGTTGAGTGAATGAATCTTTATTCTCATTATACTCCAGTACAATGAAGGTCACGCGTAACGACAGCAACAATCTTGAGTCTCTAATTTTGGAGCATTACTGGAGTTAAGATACCACACATACATTTGATTTCAAATCTAACTTCTTCATGACTCCCATGTTATAATCACAGACAGATGCTGAGGTAAACTCATGATTTGTTATCATTGGACAGAGCAGACATCAATAAAAGTAACAATACAGTTTTGTATTTCAGTGTCGAGTACTCAAGCACAACATGAAGCTGGCTACATACAGTCAGTCATGAATCTACAGCAGAATGTCGATCAAGCTTTGTTCACGTGTGTTGTCCAGTTAACGGCGTCAGCATGACAGAGGATAGCGTGGAAAAAGGCTTGCTGACTTCTCGAGCTTCGTTCTTGAGACACACAGTCTCATCTGGACAATTTCCCGAACTGAATGAAAGGTCTACCTTGTACCTTGCCAAGGGACTCAGAAGTTTGACAGGGCGACAGAAAGGTCCCTGGGCCTAATATTCATCAGGCCCGCCGTCGTGCATGCTGCCTTCGTTGGCATTGTCGAAGCTGTTTTTCCCGTGTATCTGTTTGAGATGCTTGCGGAGAACTGGCTTGTGGGCGAACACCATGTCGCAGTAGTTGCAGCGGTGGGGTTTATCTCCACTGTGCAGGTTCAAGTGATCGAGTAGAGAGCACTTCTGGGTGAAGGTCTTCCCACAGATTTTACACTGGAAGGGTTTGATGCCGGCATGGACGCGCATGTGGCGGTGAAGGTTGCCCTTCTGCGTGAAGGTCTTGCCACACAAGAGACACATGAAGAGCTTGTGCATCTTGAGGTGGTTGGCGTAGTTCTCCAGCTGGCGGAAAACTCGTGAGCACTTGGGACACTGGTGGTACCACTGGAGAGGCTTGTCGTAGTTCCTCTGGTGACCGCTGTGCTTCTCCGCAGGAGCTGACAGAGACGGATGACTGAGCGGGTGGGCAGCAATGCCAGGCGGCACCGCCATCTCACTGCCA
This sequence comes from Dactylopterus volitans, assembly GCA_901007715.1. Lineage (NCBI taxonomy): Eukaryota > Metazoa > Chordata > Actinopteri > Syngnathiformes > Dactylopteridae > Dactylopterus > Dactylopterus volitans. Next base: position 8,590 of record CAAKHG010049664.1, on the reverse strand, counting down.
CGACTGTCCACGGTGGAGTTGATTAGCGAGTGTTGGGGCTCAGGCGAGCGCAGGGCGCTGGGGGGGCTGTTGGGGAAGTGGCTGGTGATGGAGTTCACTGCGGCGTCCGACACCGACTCCACCTTTACAATGGTGATGTCATTCTCACCCTCACCCTGCCTGGGATGCAAGCCTGAAATGTTGAGTGGGGACTGGGGCTGCATGATTACATCATCGTCGTCGTCGTCGTCATCGTCGTCATCGTCACCACCGTTACTGTTGTCCTCCACCTGCTCCAGCTCCTGATGGACTGTCTTTACCCGACAGCGCTCTTGCTCTCTGGAGAGACCCTCCTCCCTGCCTTCCCTCCTCAGCTCCACCTCCACCTCCAGCTGGCGTGGAGGCTGCAGTTTGATGAACTTGTTGAGAGCTTGAGTGCACTGCTCCACTATGTGGCCCATCTGGAGGAAGCTGGCCACTGTCAAGTAATGGACCAGCTCAAGTTCAGGAAACTCCAGCTGGCCTGTGTAGCAGGACAGCAGCAACTGCCTGCCCACCTTTGCCTCCTGGATCATGGAAATCTGGATCTCCCTGGAGTCCTGTTGAAGGATGAATTGGTCTCTCAGGAAAGAAGAACCAGCAGCAAACACCACCTTGTGACCAGGGACTTCGAGCTGGTTGATGCGCACAGTCACGTCACAGAAGCGTCTCTGGTGACGTAGAAGGTTCATCTTCTGCAGCATGGAATCTCCAAATGTAGCAAAGTGGAACTGCAGAATCACCTGGTTCTGAGCCATGGTGAACGGTGGGCCAGCAACAACACACCTGTTCAAGATGAGAAAGAAGACTCATTGATGTTAGGAGTCACACAGAATATAAAGTGTGACTAGTTGCATCAAAGCATCTCCAGTCATTCATTTGAATGGCACCATTTGATCCAGAATAGTTTTAATGTTATTTGTATAATAGCTGAATGGTTTCTGTAGCATTGCATAATCAGAAGTAGTGAACAACAAAATACATAGAAAAAAGTCACTGAAAACAACAATAAAGAAGAAGACTATGAACTAGGTGAGTGCTGCCAGCTTAAAGGAATTGAAGAAATGGTGGAAATTGTTAAATTAATGAAAAGAAATAAGCTCAAAGCCACAAATCTCCCACTTTGTTGTATTAACATAAGTTTATACAAAGATGAACTAATTCAAGTGATGAATTTGTCCAATCTTGTTTGCTCTGATGTCACATATGTATGACATCGTACAGTTTATGACATCATCCAGTCTGGAGGAAAACTATGACAGAATCACAGTCAAGTCTTACAAATTCAACAAAATCAAGACAGCAATCAATTAAAAAAAAAATTGAAACATCAGAGTCTGTTTTCTGCATTTATGGAACATGTAAAAAATTCTAAAAACTAATAAAAATAAGATTTCCTGCAGAAAATGCTTATAAATGCTGAACGGAATGCAGGAGCGATGCTGAAAAGGTAGAAACAAATTCCAGCTGAAGCCAAATATCCTTCATGCTGAAGCTTCACAAGGCTGAACATTTTTAAGCATAAAAAAACAGAAAACAAGTTACAAGTCAAGTGCTAGCAGCGTCAAAGTAAAGTGGCACTTTTTTTCAGGGGAAAAGCTTAATATTGTAAAAGATTATTAAAAAGTTTGAATGGAAGAATGAATATACTTCAAAATGTAACAAATTGATAGTTCAATGGTTTCTGTAGTAAGTATGCAGATGTAGTTAGTCAGCAAAAAAACACAAAAACTCACTGAAGAAGCAGAATAATCAGTTAAAAAAAAGCATTTCCTGCAAAAATGTGAATGTGAATTAATAAAAATTGCTTACGCAAAACGAAAAAAAACCCTCAAATGACGCCTAAATATCCAAAATAATTACACTCAAGATAACTTCGCGTTTTTGAAGAGTAAAAAGCAGAAAGCAGTCTAGTTCACTTTGACACCACTAATGCATGACATCATACAGCGTATGACACAGTCTGTGAGAGGATGGTTGACACGGTGATGGACGCACATCAAAACAAAGGCATCAGCTGCATCAGAGTATGTCCATTTACTTCAGTGGCACCATTTGGATTTAGAAAAAGCATAATATGGTGAGTTGTATCGTAGATGAGGGGTTTCTGTATCTTTAAGTATCTAGTAATCCTCAAAACACTTATGAAAAACTCAGATGATTGGTTTTATTATGATCATTTTCATTCTTCTAGCAACTTGAATGGGTGTTAATGTTCATACTTGATAGTCGCCACACACTCAGGGTTTCAGAGACGACACTGAGCTAACCACCACACCAATGCACCACAAACCTACATATACACACACACACGCACACACACACACATTGAAACACAAGGCGCTGAACTAGATGACTGTTCGGCCAGCTCAGATGACTGGGGTGCTTGTTGGCTCAATTTCATTTTTATTTTATTTATTTTTTAAATCTTTACTACTATTAC
>CAAKHG010049663.1:2117-20513 GCA_901007715.1 Dactylopterus volitans | reverse complement strand
TTTCCTGACATTTCACTATCCAAATGATTAATGTGGGGGGAAAAACTAACAGAATAATCAATAATAAAACAAACTGGTTGTGGCATTATTCTTATCCCTTTAAGTATTGAATGATCTAAGCTAGTTGGCAAATTAAAAAAAAACCCAAAAAACAATCAATCCACACAGCATGGTTTATTGCCTGTACATTAACTCCTGCGCACATGCTTGAAAAAGAAATTTAGATTCTATTATATGTGTTCCTAACTGCACCTCAGCTTGTTTGAGCTTAGCACAGATGGGTTTTAATGCTTGAATTTATCCACAGGGTAAACGATACCAGGCACATAGCAATATGCCTGTCCTGCCCTATTCATCTCCCCCTCCATCCTGTCCTTATGTCTTGCTGTGCAGTGTCCTAAATATTTTATCGAAAGAATTGCCACTCCTACCGCAAATCCTCTTAAACTATCTTTCAATCTTCCTCCCTGTTTCTTTTTCACAAGTATGCTCTGAGCCAAAACAGCCACTCAGCCTGGATTAAAATAAGCACCTCTCTCTCTCTCTCTCTTCATTTGGCTAAAGAAGTAGCTCCACAAGGAGCCATGTGCAAAACAGATGACCTGCCGAACTGTGAACTATACAGTGATTTCCAGTCACTGTGTATAATCACTTATGCCATGTGCATATCTCCATTGCGTGTCAAAGCTTGATTACATCTGCACATCACGATGCAACAATTTGCTTGTTCCAACCTCAGCGATCAGAACAGATTTAACCCTGTGTGTGTGTTTCCGATCGTCGCTAGGCTGACGGCATGCCGGCAATAACCACACACATGTGGAGCGTTCAATCGCTATCCATGTTCTCATCTGTCAACTTGAGAGCTCAGTCACAAACTTCAGGCTCTACCTTGCATCCAACAGACCACATTTAAACTCTCCAACGTTTTCCCTCAGCAGTTGATGTGATCGTCTCATTAGTACATTCTCAATAAGTGCTGCAGTACTAGAAAAAGAATACAGATGATCTAAAACAATAAGCAGTTCCTACGGAAAGGGATTTGGGCTTGGTTCAATGTGGCTTAGGACAAGGATGGGTTCTGATAGTCAGTGCCATTTTGGTATTGCCACATTATTGAGGTTCTTTCACCCAAACACTAGAAAAACTCTTAACTTTGCACACTCTTCAAGAGGAATAAAAAAAACATAGCTGTTAGTGTCATGAGGCAAATTTAAAGTGAACATGTAAACTGTTGCAAAAATCATTAAAAACAATGCTTTTTAGGTGCATTTCCAACAACTGGCTTGGAGTGAATAACACTGAAAATACTTAAAATATTTTTCTATCTCTCAAAGCCTTTTTCTAAAAAGGCAAAGAGCACCTCCAGTGAGGTAAAAATTTCCAAAAGTGAGAATTTTCATGATTTCACGATTAAAACAAGTTTACAGAAACACCTACTGTGGTTTGTTAAAATCAGAGATACCGCTAGGCCAGATGAGATCAGCTGTGGCTAATGTTGATGCTAGCGTTAATTTCATTACAGCTAAAATAAAGTTTGGCTATTTTCTGTTGGTCAAAGACCAGATCTCAGAAGTCTGGATATTTTGTCCCTGGATAGAAACAGAAATAGAACGTCCATTTCACACAGGGCCATCTCACATATCAGCATTGCTGGAGGGTTTTCTTCAAAAATTTTTTGAGTCAACTCATGCCTGTAATTGAGGACAAGAAAAGCAGATGCCAGCCCCTTCTCTATGGGGAAACAGGGCCTCATTAACCCTGGTTTGAGAGTTGGTCTGTGGATGTGAATTGCAAAGAATGTGGAGGATTGCCCTCTCACATTCCACAGAAAAGAAATATCTCATCTTACTTACAAAAGAGTCTTTGAGGGCAAGGGGGCATAATTTAGCAGGTTGATTCCTTAACCACATCACACTTTAATCTGTAGTTCTAATCATAGTTGATATGTGGGATAAAACCAAGTACTGAATATCCAAATATTCATGGGGTGGGGATGAATATGATGGCTGGGAGGAATTCTCAAAGTTGATCAATAAGCCGATTCAGAATACATACCATTTACTCCTCTATGACAGAAAACGGAACATAATGGGCATGTGGACAAAACAAAACATTTCTCAATGTCCTCTTTGGATCTGGCAAACGCTGGTCGACATTTTTCATAATTGTCTGACATTTGACAGATCAAAAATTAATGGATAAGTCAAAAAAGTGCAGAAAGACTACCAAACAATGTGATTAGAATATAAACGACACCTACCTGTTGCTCAGGCAAGAAAAAAATCTTTAAAACCAGATGTGAACGATCTGCACGGATCTTTATGCCTAGTGCAAAAAAAAGCTAGCGAAAAGGAGAAATGTCTAACTGCTGAAGTCTGAAGTGTGTAATGTTTTGTGAATACTTGTGTGATGACAAAATACTCAAAAGGGAAAATGTTCTAATCTAATAGGGACTAAATAAGTTTACTTGACAAAAAAAAACCCTCCACAGGTATATGTTCCAACAAAAGCTGGAACTAAGCGCCATAATGCAAGTAATTGCTCTCGGAAGAGAATATGTCACTCAGAACTAAGTGATTGCTTTACTCCTGCAGGGCTTGCGTACTATGATTTCCCAAACCAAACTATTGATTAGCGCTTGTGTCTTTTTCCATCACAATTTAATTATTATTATCATCATTGTTGTTAAAGACAAGACTCGCAGGGGATTATTACTGGTCACCTCTTTCTGCACAGCTGGGAACAGATAGAACAAGGGGTTAAAGAGGAAACTAATGACAACGAGAGAACAGAATGAAGATGCTTTCACAAAAAAAAATGTGTTTTTTATCCATTAAGAAAGTAGGGCGAGGAGTGAAAAGACAGCTAAGGAGCAAAAGATATGAAAGGAGTGTGAAGAACGAAGAAATAGAAAGAGAGACATGTGGATGTAATTGTGGGCCGTTGAACTGATGTCATCTCACAGTCAGGTTATCGGGCCCAAGGCTAAGCAACTGTGACGCAGAAAACATGGCTCTTTTTAAAACATACTCTAACACCACATACAACCACACTACAACTATGGTTCACATGCTTCTAAATGAGCTAGACTTCCTAGGACATGCCAACACATTCTGTCTTTCCCATTAGCCTCTTTGGCATGGCTACACAATGACCTCATCTAGAATGGGCTGATCTCCAGGAACACACACACATACGCACGGACGCACACACATACACACGGACGCACGGACGCACGCACGCACGCAGACACAGAGCAGGACTGCCTGTACCCTTATAAGGATTTGCTGATGATGTAATGGGTGCAACTGACTGCAAGTGAGGCTCAGTGTGCAAAGTACTTCTCATAATGTTTGGTTTTCCGGATGGAATGTCCACATCACTGGGATCTCCGGGAAAAGAGAGGTGAAAGAGTAGAGACATTTTATTCTCTGAGGATTGCAGAGGACAGCAGAGGCCAGCAACACACCACAGGTAGGAGCAAACTAAAGATTTGTGAACCGTGGAATGATAGAAATGTGCACATAGATGCATGGCTCACTTGATAACTTAAAAAGTTATACACAAAAAAAAAAATCTCTTGGGTAATTCTGTATGAAGAAGATACAATCCCAAGTTGATAGCACATACCTGAAGTGCAAAGGTTTCCGCCTGTATATCAATAAAAACTCGATGGAAAAATTTATACTGAAAAGCAGAAGCATTTCATTTTTTTTTTATCATCTGTGTGCAATTCTTTGCTTTTGATATTACACACAGTAGAGTACAGTGTTTAGCACTGTTGCCTCATAGCAAGAAGGTCACAGGTTCGATTCCTGGCCTGGGATCTTTGTGGAGTCTCCCTGTGTCTGTGTGGGTTCTCTCCAAAAGCATGCTGAGGTTAATTGGCTTCTCTAAATTGCCCGTAGGTGTGTGTGCGAGTGCGAGTGGTTTTCTGTCCTTCATGTGTACCCCGCCGTTTGCCCCTTGTCAGCACGACCGCGACCCATAAGCGGAAGACGATGAGATGAGACATTACTCACAACTACAAGATACCATGTTAAAAAAAAAATCTATCTCAAGGTAGCAAAACTTGGTAACATACTGTATGTAACATAGATAGAAAAAAAATTCCAGACAAGCCATTTCATTGCAGTTGCTCAAATGTTAGATTTCTAAATCTGATGTTTGAGGTTTTATGTGGAGATTTTATCCACACAGCAGCAACTCTCCAATTCTTACTTTTTTTTCTTTTGAAAAAGCCATCCAACATTTATAAAATCAAGTAACCACATGACATGATGTTGCCCAAATCTGGAGTATAAATGCAAGTAGACTGAAATACCGGTATACTGGTTAACTGCAGTCCACAACATTTTTTTTTTTACAAAATTCACTCAAAATAGTACAGATGGGCTGGTGAGAGATCACTCGCTTGCGATAGAACATGACACAAAATGTGCCCTGCATCAACGGCATTTGTAAATTCTGGTATGCACCTGGGAAAATATGAGGAGTGACAATGCTTGGTGTATGTACCCAGGCTGTAATTACTTATGGAACAGGGGTAATTACTCCCTCTCTTAGCTGGAAATGGGGTAACGTACGAGGTGCACAGAAGGAGGGTGATTGGATGCAGTGATAAGGGTACTCAAGGGTAAAGCAACTTCTTAATTAACAAACACTCCCTGCCAAGGGACCATCTGCCAAGATGGTCAAAACATCACAAAGCATGTTGCCTAGAGAGATGCACACAACTTGGCTGACAATACAAATGCATAGCTACATGTCTTCATGTTTAAACACACACACACACACACACACACACACGAAAAAGAAAAAAGAAGAGGAAAATGTTCCTAGTGGCCATGAGTCTGAGTAGGGAGAAAATAGTGATTCAAATTCTACTGAAAATTAGAATAAATGTTTATGTTGGAAATACATAATTTTCCAACATAATTTGTGTTCAACAGCTGTGGCCAAAACACTAAGTATAAACATTACCAAGTTTCCTTGGTGACTGAAATAAGAGTTAATTATGTGATAAACCCATGCCACAGCATTCTGTGTGACATCAGCTCAATCTTTTTCTCTCTACAGACTCAAGCTCCTGATTGTAAAAGAACGAGAATACCAGGAGCTGAAGGAGAGGAACAATGAAAGAGAAGTGTTAACTCTAAAAGAGGAGTTGAGCAAGTTGAAGGCCTTTGCATTGCTAGTTGTGAAGGAACAACAGTGTCTGAGTGAGCTTCTAGAAGAACAGAGGTGTCATGTCAAAGAACTGACCGCCATCACTGACCACATCAAGCAGGAGGTCGGCACCGCTCATCGCTGTGCAAAAGAAGAGAAGGAGCACAAATTACTGCATCCCGCAGCGGAGCAGCTCAAGCAGGTTTCCATCTTTGGACAAACCCATCAAACAATGACAGCTAAATTAGTCACTGATGGTACTCACAATCAGCAGCTAAGACAGCAGCTGGTTGTACTTGGCCATGGTTTTAATGATCTGGAAGGGGCAAGGAGCATCCAGAAGAAGGCAGACAAGGAATATCGAGAGTTAAACGAGCAAGAAAGTGGGACCCCAAGCTTGCTCTCTGAGGTGGAGTTACTGAGGAGAAGGGTGGTGGAAATGGAGGGAAAGGATGTAGAGCTGATACGCATGAGAGACCAGTGTCAGAAGCTGGACCACAGACTAGTGAGGGAGACTGAACATTGCTGTCGCCTGAGGGAAGAGGTGGATAAGCTAAACGGTAGAATCAATGAATTAGACAGAATAGAGGAGGCTTTGGCCAAGACCAAGCATGACTGTAATATTCTACATGGGAGTTTGGAAAAGGAGAGAGAAATCAGCAAGGTGCTCTCTGGTGAAGTGGACAATCTGAAGGTGAAGGTGAGAGAATTAGAGGATACTGAAGGCCAACTGCAGAACAGTGAAGCGGTGATTAGACATGACCTGGCCAAGCTCAGGTCACTAACAATCGTGCTGGTGGAGGACAGAAAGACCCTGACCGAGAAGCTCCGGCAGGCTGAAGATAAACTCAGCAAGAGAGAGAACCAAAAAAATGAGCAAAGCAATTTGACAACAATGACAGAAAGACTGAGAGAGGAGTGGCAGCAGGCACTGAGAACCAAGACAGAATTGGAAGAAAGGATCATGGGCATAGCAAAGGAGAGGGATGAGTTCCAAGCCAGACTAACAACAGAGGAGGAGAGGAATGGGGAGCTACAAAGTAAAATGTCCATGATGAAGAAAAGGTTACAGGTCTTGGAAAACAGGAAAGAAAAAGAGGAAAAGTACATGCACAGTTCTATTTCCAATATCACAAACCATCATTGCCAAACAGATGAAATTAGAGTGAAAGAATTGACAAAGGAGCTAGATAGGCTGCAAAAACGTCTTAAGGACAAGGAGATTTTGGAGAAAGAACTGCTGAAGGTGGAAGAGGACTTTGAGTCCCTTGAAAGGAGGTTTAAGGATGAACAGGCAAAGTCTAAGGCATTAACTAAGGAGCTGGAAATGGCCAAAAATGAGCTTTCTGGATATCAGCAGGCAGAGAAGCAGGAGATGAATCAGGAACATCTACTTCTCTGTCGTCTTCAGAAGGAGCAAGTTAAATCCAGATTGTTAGGAAGAGAGGTAGACGCCCTGAAGGAGAAACTCCAGAGACTGATGGGGACAGAGGAATCCATCTCCAGGGTCCAGATGGATCATTCCATGCTACAACGGAAGTTGAACCAACAAGAGGCCAGAAACCGAGAGCTGGCCAGAGAGATGAGAGAACTGAACATTGAACTTGACCAATATAGACAGGTGAAGAATCTCACACCTGAAGCAATTACAGAGCATGTTTCGGGCATGTACCAGGCCACCAAACAGGTACAAACTGAACCAGCAGGCAACTTGCTACCTGATTACAGCTGCCAAGTTGAGAATTTCGATGAAGAGAATGACGATGATGATCCAAACCACAATGTCGAAGTTATTAAGAGAAGAGACTCAACCCATGTCCACAACCTAAACAGCTTAAACTGCACAAATAACCTTGTGAGCCAAAACAGCAGCAACTCAACAAATGGCATAAGCATGCAACAAATGGTCAATGGAGAGGTAATGATGTTAACACACACACCAGGACAGCCCCTCCACATCAAAGTGACACCACACCATATTCTCAACACAGCAACCCTGGAGATCAGCAGTCCCACTGCAGACACAGCCACATCCTACACCAGTACAGCTGTCATCCCAACAGGTGGAACACCACCAAAGCAAAGAATTACCATCTTCCAGAGTTCAGTTCCACCCACAGCTAATGCTAAAACCCCCACCTCAAAGTCCGACCGCACCATCTCGCCACTTATTGGAACACCCACCTCTCGGATGTTTAGTCCTACTTCATCACGCTCTGTGACACCTGACTATAATAACTCCCCAATGCAGATATCAACAGTTGGGACCTGTTCTCCAGAGCCAACAGAGGTCAAGAGTCAATCGATTTTCTGCAAGACTCCTGAGCGGCAGAAAAGCTGGCAGCATCTGAGCTCCAGCAGCACTGACACAAAACCCAGTATTATCACCACAGAGGACAATAAGATCCATATCCATCTGGGGAGCCCATATCTCCAGTCTCACTGCACCTCACAGTCGGTTGGTCCATACTATTTTCGACACGAGCAAAGGACTCAAGTTCTCACCAACGGCTGCCATGTCAAAGGGGTTGGCAAGATTTCTAGTAGCATCACTTTATCTCCTTCCACCTCTCCAGCCTCACACTCCTCCAATATAACAGTAAGTGGCATTTGTGATTAGGGAAAACTAGATCTTTCGTTATAAGCCACATCTCGGACTACACAGTGTAAGCAATACACTTCTAATGAGAACCCCAATGAGTTTTTTTCTATTTGATAACAGATAAAACGTTTGTGGTGTTTGTCCTACAAGAGCACTTGTACTGTACACTTGATCTGGTTAATGAACTGTATTCATAGAGTGAGTATGCTTTTTGAAAATTTCATTAATTGTATGGGTCTACTAACTGTATGGAAACTAATTGAGACATCATTCCAACCAAATATTTGATGTTAATACCTGTAAGATTTATCAATGTTGTTAATTTCCTTGTTTTCATTAAGTAAAAAGCGATATTGTTTTCATTTGTTCAGACTATTTTGGAGTGGGTATTAACAGCGAATTAACAGAGCTTAGGTATGCTAGCCAGTTTGTGTTTGTGTGTGTGTGTGTGTGTGTGTGTGTGTGTGTGTGTGTGTGTGTGTGTGTGTGCGCGCATGTGTGCGTGTGCGCATGTGTGCGTGAGCATGCGCATGTGTGCGTGTGTAATCTTCAAATATGCACTGGAAAACTCAGCTCATGTTTTTCTGACACAATGAAACTTGGAATACATAGTAGAGGCAGGGCTCTCCAGGTTTTATGGTGACTGGGGTACTAAAAGCCTTTGCTATTTTGAGAATCATTCATTTATTGAATCACTTACCATAGTAGGGAAAAATAGAAATACAAAATCGCCTTGAAATGCCTGAGTAATGTGTATTATTTTGGAAGTTAAACACAAGAAAACAATAAGACTTTTGCAGAACTGGATATTCACATAAGAAGAATCACCAACTGCCAAATATATGGTTACCAAATGAGACATAAAAAATAGCCAGACACACTTAGCGGCTGAATAGCCTTTTCATATGTTAAATATAGTTGCCAAAGTTGTGATGCAATGAGTCACCTGCATTAAATAACTTGCTGCCAATACTGGGGAACACTATAAGGCTCTCCTATGGTTTCACAGGGTGGGAGAGAGCGGATATAGAAGGTGTATGATGGAAAACATGGAGACACGTTAACCACGATGACATCACCAGACAAGGTAGAAAACAGATGAAGCATTTGTAAGTCATTAAGTCATCAAGTGTGACCATTTAAAAACAGGACACATCGCCATTAAAGTTGTACTGCGTCTGGTGAATCTCCTCTTTTGTCTTAACTTCAAAGTCGATCCTTTGCTCTAACAGACTGGAAATCTTCTTTTATGTCTTGTCAGTTTTCAGGCAGCCTCACAGCCTTTTCTGCAGAGGACTTCAGTTATAGAGACGTGAGAGAGGAAAGAGGCCTGCGTAGTAGATGAAACTGTTATAAATAGAGCTTGTAATATAGGCCAGAACAATGAGGACAGTAGAATAAATTTGTTTGTGCATTCAACTAACTTTATTTCTAACATGGACAAAAACTGAGAATTATTGACATGTAAAAGCTAAAGTTAAATTCTAATTAAAAGGTGTCTACTGCATCAGTTGTGTGTGTGTGCGTGTGTAAATGAGAAGAAAGAAGGGAAGAAAGGGAAGACTGGATTTGTATGAGCAACACAAATAAAAATAATTCACAACTCTTAAGACTGGATCCAAATGTCCACCCTCTGGACTTGTGGACTGAGTTAGGCCTTAAACCCTCACTGACATCATCTGGGAAGCGCTTCAGTTCAAGAAACTGCAAATGTTCTAAATTGTATAAACAGGAGCCAGCAGTTTGCTGAATTTCATTTTACTTCAACATCAGAAATCCTTTTAAGTGCAATTGACAATTTTTGGTGTTTTCGGGTTTGTTTGTTTTTTTGTCTTTTTTAAATGAACCTTGTTAGTAAACAAAATTGTGACTTTGTTGTATCTGATGAAAGCATACTTGGAATCATCATCACATGACATCACAGGACAATGCATGGGTGTGGCTGTAAATCACAATTGTGTTTAAACTTGCATGTAAACTCTTCTTTCATGTTGCTATCCTTCCTTCTGTCTATACATTTTAGTGCATGTCTGTGTCTCTTCCGATAACCCAATAATAAACGTCACAGCTCTATGAACTATGGGTCATTACCTCAGACCTTGTCTGAAGGAATGCGAGCTTACAGGAAGTGTGCATTAAAGGCTCAGAAAGTTTGCAAACAGTCCTCATGCACTTGAAGACTTGACAATAGGACTCTTGCAAACTTTGCGGAAATGCATCTCAAAGTCTGTTAGTCCATGACTGTTGTCATTGGAGCCGGGCCATGGACTCAATGTGTGTTCTGTGTGAAGTCTGCAAGGGTGCGAGACTGTTGGATCCAAATGTTCAGACTTCATCCTGTAGAGATATTTGTAAATAAAGAGCTGACTTGGCTAAAATAAATTGTGTTTCAATCACCAATTCATTATTTTAAGACCTCCTTTTGTTGTTTTTCATTCAAGTGACGTTTAAATTAACTGTTTAACACACACACACACACACACACACACACACACACATATATATATATATATATATATATATATATGAATATTGTTTTTCAGTTAAAAAAATACAGCACAACCATATCATAGTGAATTGTGGGTAGCCCGGGGTGTCTTTGAATAGTCCTTTTTCCTCAGGAAGTTTATTAACTGAAATGACCCATAAGTGTCTCCATAGCTGCCATGATAGGAGCCATTTGTATTCTCTAAAACATTAAGCAAAGGCGTTTTCATCTCACTAGAATGCTCGTTGTTTTAACTGCAGTGATACAACACTTGTTTCTCACTCTAATAATGTCACCTTAGTAATGAATGTACTCATCTGCTTATGTTTGCCATTAAGTAATTTATCACTTACTCTAATTCTTACCTTTATTCTTAATTTATTCTTCGGTCATTTGTGTTGATGTACTAGAAGAGCCATTATTTTCATACCAATTGGAACCGTGAGGATAAATATTGGACATAAAGGTGAGCAAACGCTGAGTCCGTCATTTCATATCACTGCTGCAACTTCTATTGCTTTATTTTCATTCCAATCCTGGCACTGAATGACAGTTTTGTCCACGTTTGTATCATCTGCGTTTAACACACGGAGGAAGTGGCTGTCTTGTGGTCCATCTTAAGAACACTGTAGTTTCACCACGGCAGCCTTGGGTCAATCATATGGCGTCAATAACCCCCGCCGTCGCATTATGACGTATCCAACCGTGTGACTGTTTTCTTCTGCTAACTCCCTTAGAATTCTCCCTCGCATCTTCCCATGACCCAATTAAGTTTTCCTGCGGGGTCCTGCGGAGCGACTATCCGAGCTGTGCGCAGGCGTCCACGCTCAATCGGATCAATAGAGTACGCGACTGCCATCTGTTGGCACGGAGAGGAAACGAAGCAAGGACGTGGACTGGCGGCTTCGTCTACTCGTTAGTCAAGTCTAAGACGTATTCTGTGGTGTATCTGATTTAACCACGAGGATACGAGCATGATAGAACGTGGATTGATACAGGTGTGGATGGGAGGGATCTCCGCGGCTCAGGCACAGGGTGGCCAAGTTTGCGCAACGTTAGCGTGAGTCTCCCTACGCTAGTCCGCACGTGTTCGCGCGTCCTCTGCTCACAACAACACGTGGAAACAGCGCCGACACACTGGTCTTTTCAAATCCTGGCCACTCTTTACCTGCACGCTACACGTGTCGCTATGACAGGTGGTGTTCGCGGTGTCCCTCGCTGGCTAACGTTAGCTCGCCGTTAGCAATAGCAAAGTTTCTCACCGTGGCGACAAGCTAAAGTTGAGCGTCGGAGCCTCCAGCTCCCGCCACGCAGTCCCAGCCACACAGTAAACTCACGAAACGGAGACAGACGGGTACCTGAGTCGGAGCCGAGCTTCCACCAGTCGTCACCCAGGTCGTCACCCATTTTCTCCAGCTAGTGAATTTTAGCCTCTTAGCTCCGCTTATTCTACAGAGACCCTGCAAGGGGGTGTGTTCACGAGCAGCACGTTGAACGCTGAATACACTGTAGCGTCAACTCCATTTCCCATCATGCCGTGCGCCCTGTCGGGCTGCGGTGGTCTGCGATCGTTTCATGCTCTGAGATGCGTTTTGCGTCTTGTCTCCTCCGAACACTTCAATCAGTAGCGGCAAGGAATTATCGTTTATTGAAGTTAGTTTTGTTTTATATTGCTTTTTTGACTCAAAGTTATGAATTAACATTAGATCACATGGCTGCTCAGCTGCTCTCGCAGTGACTGACACTATAAACATAAAGCACGGGACCTTTCAAGGAAAATAACCCAAATATTGATTTTGCTACCTCGAAGTGAAAGTGCATGCATATGACAAGGTGATTCTTGACTTGTAAAACATTTTGAAGAATGGATGAATGTTTTCAATTTTTCACAAACCAAGTTCACTTGGTGTATGTACCAGTTTTCGAACTTATGTGGGGAGCAACACTTTACATTAAAATATTTAATGAAATTTCCAGAAACTAGCAAACTAATTGATTGTTGTTTGAATCTGGTAAACACCAACTTGCAAGCACCCTTAGGCTCTTTACTGAAAAATACATTGAAACGTTGTTATGAACTGCCAGGATGTGACTCTTTGCTTGGTTGAAATAAGTACTGTGAGTACTGTTTGTAAGAGTACTGTGTAACCAAATAGTCCTTATCACAGTTATGATTGAACATTTTTAGACTTGTTGATGAACTACGAACATAGAAGAGAGAAACTGATCCATCTGTATGGATCCAAATTACACTTAGATCCATCTTGAAAAAGGAGTACAGAGTTTTTGTAATATTGGTACATTGGGATTATGAATGCTTATTCAGTAACAGAAGGCTGCAAAGTAGAAGCTATAATTGTCTTTCACACAATTCAAACTGACATAATCCTGCATTAAATCTCTTCTCCTTTTCGGAGTAAGTGTTGGTTTGGTCATGATGGTCATGATGATTTTCCTGACCTTGAAAACACCCATTTAAAGGCCACCTGCCTTTTCACTTTTCCATTTTTAATGTCCTTAACCTTTCTTAATTGTAATTTGGAAATTGGCATGGAGAGCACAGAACTCAAATGCTTAACTTCAAGAACTCTTTTGTAGCCTAAACATGTAGCATTCTGCCACCTGAGTAACATGACATTTAGAATTGTGCTGAACTAGAAGGGCAACTTCTTTGTATAACGGATTGTGGACTAGATTACACTGTTGTGTCCTGGCGGTATGTTGAGAGTGCAATGCTAACTCTGTGATGTACTCTTAACAGCACGATTGTTGTCTAAATATACAATGAGAACTTTGAAAAAAAAACAAAAACACTTTTGCTGTTGTCATCTATTTGTTCTTGTGCACAAAAGAAGTTGTGTTTTTTTTCACTATTTGGAGGCAATGAACTTTCAGTCTTTGCTGTTTTATCACCCCTTCAGTTGGAAGCCCCTCTGTGTTTGATGTTGAAAATAATGAGCGCTTGTTCGCCTGGACACCCCAAGGGTGATGTGTCATTGCTATGGTTAAGCTCTGGATAGGTAAAGGCACAAAAACTCTTGTTTGGGGTCTGGAAAAGATCATAGTTTTGGGTTAAGCTACACATGTGACTTAAACACTGTCTGGCCCACCCACTAAAAAGAAGAAATAAACATCCTCTGCAACCTCCATGAAAACTACATCAGTGGGAAAATAAAGCAAGTCTCCTACTACTGCTCACTCAAAAACACCAGTCTTCATTCACAGCTGGCAACTGGGATCAAATTAATGCTCCTCACACACAGCGCTTTTGTGACCCATCCATGTAGCTAGAGGTCACCGTCCTCTCCAGTGGTCTGATTACAGTGGCACCTGTCACTTTAATGCAAATGCAGGTGGTTTTCGCTGCAAGGAGGAAAGTTTCACAGCTTTCCTGACTGCCATCATGCCGAGCTTGACATGGCCCAAGAAACAGCTTGCCACACATCGTGTTGTTGCCAAACAATAAATACAGCTGAATAGGAAAAGTCAGTCACACATGGCATTACCCGCCTAAAAGCGGTTTACCAGCAAGAAGAAAAAAAGAGCATAATAAAATAGTAGCTGGTGAGTTAATGACACACAGGACCTAGAAGACCAGCCTGCGTCTTTGAAATCAGCTGTGTGGGAAAAGTTTCCTGTGAACTGCAACAGCAACGGACCGCATGCCATTTGACAGAAAAATACGTTGAACACGGATATGCATATCAGACGGAATCCAGCTTCCTATGCCCACTGTTCTGCAGAAGCCTCGGCATGTGAAAGCAGTCAAAGACATTACTGAGGATATTGGCATTTACATTTAGACAGCTATGAGCCCACATGTAGCAGAAGCAGACCCTTCAAGTATTTCTGAAAAGTGCTGGAGCCGCATTACAATGTCCCATCCTGTGTGCACAAAAGCCAGTGGGTCGCTCCTGCATTTAGAAACATGCACAAAGTGGGATTTAGTTATGGGAGTGCATGTTTTGAATGTTTAAATATATCCCACTGTGAGTGAAACAAACTGAACCCATACTAATGCACAACTTTTTTCTTTTTTCTGTTCATTTTGCACATTACATGGGAGATGCTTTTCAGTTTTGTAGCTGATTGTGACTGCCTTTTAAAAATTTGACCCAAGTGAGAGTGTGTTTTGTTTACTCTCAAATGTTTAACACACTGCAGGCTAAACCAACTACAGTCCCTGACAAAAGTCTTGTAGCTTGGGTACAAGTTGACCTTAAGTGCCCCTCAAATATATGTATAATCAATTTTTTTTTTATTACAAGAAATGGCTAATTTCAATCCCAACAACTTTTTAAACAATGTTTTGGTTCCAAACGAAACTGCTGAAAAGCATTCTAACTTTTACAGCTTGGTAAAGCCCACTGAGTCAGGTTTTGCAAAGACAAAAGTCTTGTCGCCTCATAAGACGCACCCAATCCTAGATTACAACCTCACCTGTGATCAATAACTGATCAGTCAATTAGTGGGTGTGTATAAAAAGAACCCTAGCACACCAGACCTTCACATCAACTGCTACTTGACCTCTGACAACATGCCTAAGATTCGCCCTGAGACCAAAGCGCTGATTATCAAGAGACTGAAGACCAGATCCACTACTGAGGCGGCTGACACCTTCAATGTGTCTCAGCGTCAAGTGCAAAGAATAAGAAAAAGATTTGAAGAGACTGGAGATGTTTTTGACAAGCCCAGGTCCGGCAGACAACTGCTCGGGAGGACCGTTTGTTTGCTGGAAAATCCAGGGCCAGCCCCTTTTCCACTGCAGCAGAGCTCCACCTGGCCCGGTCACCTCAAGTCCCCGCGTCAACCAGAACAGTTTGTAGAATGCTGTCTCGAAATGGCCTCCATGGTCGAATTAGTGCCCAGAAACCCACCCTAAACAAAGGGCAATTTAAAAAATGTGTGGCATTTGCCAAGGCCCACTGCCTGGTAGGAGGATGGACGCTGGAAAAGTGGCAGAAGGTGGATTTCTCAGATGAATCTTCGGTTGAAGTTCATCACAGCCACCGCAAAAATTGCAGGAGACCTACTGGAGCCTGCGTGGATCCGAGATTCACCCAGAAACATTTAAGTTTGCGGGCTGAAAAATCATGGTCTGGGGTTACATGCAGTATGGGGATGTGCAAAGGATCAATAGCCTAAAATGTCAAGAGGTATTCGCTACCTCTTTAATTCCCAACCTTAAAAGGGGTCAAATTTTGCAGCAGGATGGTGTGCCATCGCATACTTCCATCTCTACATCAAAGTTCCTCAAGGCGAAGAAGATCAAGGTGCTCCAGGACTGGCCAGCCCAGTCACCAGACTTGAACATCATTGAGCATGTCTGGGGTAGAATGAAAGAGGAGGCATGGAAGATGAAACCAAGGAATCTTGATGAACTCTAGGAGGCATGTAAGACTGCTTTTCCTGATGATTTCATCAATAAATTCTATGAATCATTGTCGAACTGCATGGATGCACTCCATCAAGCTCATGGAAGTCATACAAGATATTAAATATGGATCTCACAGCACCACTTCTTAATTCACTGATGTCATGCAACATATTTTTGTATTTGAAGTTAATTATTTGTTCAATTTTCACAATATTCTCTGTAGGCGACAAAACTTGCCAAAATCTGACCTTTCTGTGTTCATGACATGATCAGTCTTTCTTCAGTGAAGCAAATTTAGTATATTCAACATAATTTGGGATGGTTTTATCTTTCATATGAGCCATTTCTAAAACCAATGGATTAATTAAAAGTCAGGTTATTAGCTGTTGTTTCTACAAAATGGTTAAGCGACAAGACTTTTGTCAGGGACTGTATCTCACATAGTTCTTATTGAGACTAGGTGGAACAAACTAACTTGCACAACTGTCCAAAATAAATTAAATGAAAACACAAATTATGCATTGTGGACTTTTTTATTGCTTTTCCCCCGGTCGTAACCGTGACCACAAAACTGAGGATGAGTACTCAAGCTTAACCTCTGTGTACCATAGCAACCCTACTACAAGTATCTTTTCCTTAGATGATTCAACTTGAAGATAATGAAAAAAGGCAGTGTCACATGCAAGCAGCAGGTTTACAGACCATTTTAGCTTAGAATACAGTTCTTGTCAGAAAAAGAGTAAAGAATAATGGATCAATTCAGTCAGTTTTCAAGCAATTTGATGCCAAAGAAATGTCCTCAACAAAATCTATTTTAGGGCAATGAACCTCAAATGTTAGCATTTAAATATATGAACCTCAATGAATATAACTCAATAAAACAGTAACCTCGGTGTCGTTATGCATTGCAAAACAAATGCCTAGCAGTCAGCCATCACCCTCGCCCATGGAACTCAAAAACGACAATATATTTCAACCTGGAATTTTACATTAGATGTCACTTCTCAGAATGCTTATGGCAAATGCATATATTGCACAAATATTTGATGACATTCTTTTTTTTTTTTTTTTTACAGAAAGTCACAAAATAAAATATTTAAAAAGTCCTGAAATTTCAAATAAACATGATCCACACATTATTCTCATTGGTTTCTGTATACGCTGTTGTTGACACATATTTTATACAATGTATTTACTTACATGGTATTTCAATTTGGTCATTTCAAATGAAAGGGAAAGGGATGAAAGGGGGCAAGGTTTTGCTCTCTGAGTGCCTTGTTATGTTTAGATTGGGTGATCTTCCAGCACAAGAATAAAGAAAGACAGGAGAATGAAGGAGGACGTGTTTGGAATGGTGCCTTCTTTTGTGCAGCTGCAGCGGAGAGGAGGGACGGGACCTCTGGGAGTAATTGCATACTTTTTTGTGTTTCTGTCAGAATAACACATCTCTGGCTGGTAGAGACTGTGAAATGTTTGATTAAAGCTTTGCCACAAAAAAAGAAAACAAAAAAAAAAAAAACTTGACTGATTACTGGGGAAATTAAGAAGGGTCCGGAATGGTTATTCAATGTAACCCTCAAAATGGGGGAAAAAGAAACAAATCAGGAAAGAGAAAAGAAGAATGCATTCAACACACTGTGCAGTGTTCTGCCAACACAGAGACAGAACAATGGACTCTAAATGGCAGCTTTGTGTGTAATTAAGCATAATTTCTGCAAACTATAGGCTTCTTCCTCGTTTGTCATTTTCCCTGTTCATCATTGGGACATATTTTCACAGGGAACAATATGATCTAAGAACAATCATTTGTGTGTTACCTCTTTTAATTAGCTTTATGCTGAAAAGTACACTTTTGAAACAATATTTTTGAAAGGTACACTGCAAAGGAGGTGTAGCAATCTGGAAATTGGAGGCCTTTTGTCCCTCCTACTCAAAGCTGTGTCTTCACCTGGAATGTTTGGTTATTCACTCTGCAAATGAATATTAAGAATTTTTCACTGGAATCTGTTGTGAAACATGTAAACCTGAGCATTATTTATCTGATTATAATGTGTTTGGAGCCAATTGTGCCCTAGCAAGCAACTTACACTGGCGGAAATTTGAAGGTTCCACTGTTTGGCAAAGGCAAGGTTATTTGTATAGCAACAAGTGTGAGGAGATTCATGATCTCAAGAGAACAAAAGAAAAGAGTTGAACATTAATTCGAATTCAAACACACGGTTGAGAGAGTTGTGATCTTATAGTGAAAAAGACTAAAGGAAAAGGTTAGGGCCTTTATGATTGCATGGGTGTTAATGTGTTTATTTTGTTGTAAGCAGCTGTTCCTCCACAATTTCACTGAGCACAAGTGTAATTTTTAGATGCCTTCTCCTTTCTTTTTCTTCTGCTGAATGTGGAGAACACCTGACAATATTGAAAATTGTGTCTATTACACCCCACACAAAGGCATCGATTTTCTACAGATTTCCATCTCATTATTTTCTATACTTGAGGTCATTCACGCTTTTGAATTCACCTCTTTCATTCTGCTTCTTGAACAACTCTGTTTTTGTTCTTTTGATTGCTGGCTTCAAGATGCATTGAGATTAATTTGCTGAGATGCATTGAGATGAATCAGTTAGCTGTTTTCTAACTGGTTGCATTTTTGTGGGTTAAATTATTTAAATTATTATTTTTGGCAGTAATTTTATATATATATATATATATATATATATATATATACACACACACACACACACACTACCTTCCACTGTGTGA
>CAAKHG010049661.1:4641-18968 GCA_901007715.1 Dactylopterus volitans | reverse complement strand
CTTTGCAACATCAGAATCATAGTCATGTATCACACTTATTGTTGTTACTGACATAGCAGAGGTTCGGTGCTACTCATGTATGCTGTTCTGCTGGTGTTAGATTATTTTAGGCAGATGAAGATCTCCTATTACCATCATGCATTAGTATCTGACTTACAGACTCAAAAGAGTTTATCGCAGTCATTATGTAGTCACTCTAAGACTGAGTCACGGAGCAAAATTGTTGATGTTTTAAAAACTCAAAAGGACACCTCCTCAGATTAAATGCAATATTGTCTATTCTCTAAAAATTACTGAAACCCTTTCCCAAAGCTGCAAGTTGAGACTTCAGCTCAGGTGACCACCCCATCCCATCTCGATTAAATCAGATATTTACAACTTTAATTGAGATATAAATCATATTATACCCTTTCCCCCGTATCTCCAAAGTCTGGAAAGAATCTGGACTTTCAGAGCAGCAGTAAATACACTTAATTGTATTTTTCAAAGAGAGAAATGGAGACTCAGCTGTCGTTACTACGCGGGGCATCATTAAACATGAGCTACTGTGGTAACAAGAGTTATCTCCAGTTGCGTAGTAAAAAACCGCCTTTATGTAAAAGACACTCAATCAAAACACCACAAAGCTATAATTTACACGCATTCTTGGAAGGAAGACTGATGTACTGCTGGATTTATAAGATGCTCTCATCTAACTTAAGTGACAACACAAACATCTAACCCATGTCCCATCTTTTACAAAACGAACATTTTTGCCAGTGCAAGTCTGACAGCGCTGTTTCACACAACAGCTGAGTGACTGTTAATCAGAAAACACAAAATTCAGTGTGAAAATAACTTACCTTTCATCGGCTATATGATTGGTCTAGTTATCATTTCACCTTTATTAACGGCAAACGTCGTGACCCAGTGTCGACACATGTGGACACAAAATGCAGTTTCCAAGTGATCCCGCCTTCTTCCGGGTTGAATTCTTCTTCTTCTTCTTCTTCTACCAATTCGCGTCCGGGCTTTGCTGCCATCTAGTGTTTAGTAAAAGTGGCTGTTTCTAAACCGTTCAGGGCCACCTCCGCCACTGGGCCTCATTTAAGAACAGTAGTGTTTCATTTGAGGGACACGTTACATTGGATAAAACTATAACAGTGCTTCACAATTGCATCATCCGTTGTTTATTAGATGTTTATATGGCAACATCTTAAAAAACGCTAAAGGATGGCACCTGCCTCAGCAGATTGCACCTGTATTTATACTGGGGTAACATCCATGAACCTTGGAAGACACCATTTGCTGCCTGCCAAATATAGCCTTTTTTATTGCTACGAGCTTTTGTGACTGTCACAGTTGTCAAGATCACGCACATCTCTGAAACTTATATATGCATAAAGAACAGACCCCATTACTGGTTATCCACTTTGTATGCGTTTTAATACTTGTGGTCAAGATGCACCCTAAAAAAAAAAAAAAAAATACAAAAAAAACCCCTTTCCTTTCTGCACGACACACACACACACACACTCTGAGCCACAAGATCAGAATCAAGTCAGTGCTAGATATATTTAACCTTCCAATCTACTTTATTGATATATTGAAAAACACATACAGGACATTCACATAATCAAGTCCCATCAACAACATCCCGACAGCTCCACCAACTCCCATTGTTGCATTGACAAGTTGAAATTGCATATAAATGTTCGTAAATGTTGTACACTGTGGCCCAGTGTCACGCCATTATTGATTAAAGGTGCAGTTCAACCTTTACTGCTTGATCAGTCAGACATTGGGCACTTTTCCTCTCATACAACCCACAATGATTACATTGCTGCATTTTTTTTTCTTAAATCTTAAAACACTCAAAAAGTCAGCAATGTGGCATGTCATACATACTGAAAACATTTCAACAATAATCTAGCCGTGGAAAAGTCTAGAGCCCGCTTTGTGTGCCAACAGTCTTCATATTTGGTTGAATCAACGTCTCTGGGCTCCGCCAAAGCATAAAGGTCAGACATTTTGAAGCTATTAACCGTGGACTGATCACTTGCTTCCAACATTGAAACGTTTTATTTTTCTCAACACACACAACTCATATCACACAGATTTCAATATTACTTCAATACCATTGCAAAAAAACAAACAAACAAAAACCCAGCATCTCAATTAAGAAACATTTCACCAAATATGTGGAGAGCGCAGAGCAGGAAGAGGACTGGAACAGCCTCCGTCTGAATTGTAAACAGATAAAAAAATATTCATCAACGAATCCGCCTCGCGCTGATGTTGATTCCAGCCCACGTAATCTGCCTGGAGTCAGGTATCCTCGTCCAGACATCAAAATCATGTCCAGGTCAGATGACGAACTTTATGTATGAAGCATATCGGTGACTGAGTGTTTCTGGTAAGTTCTGGGTTGCCATGGTATCGCAGTACTACTGAATTGTTTTGGTTGCTGAACTTGGTATATGATGAAAATCTAGATCTCGATACAGTGATAGGACCGAGAAAGGTATCAGAAGGCACTGTGGACCATTTTGTGAAAGTCTGATAGGCAAGACAGTGATGAACTGGCAGCCTCTCTTGTTGGCTCAGGGCGGGTCAAATCATCGTTGTCATCATCATCTTCATCTTCACTCTGACTTGTCTTTTCTCTTGGCTGTGAATGGGACTTTACTAGCTACCGTTGACCCCACCGTGGAGACGCCGCCAGCCACAGCTGACACGCCGCCCTTCACCAGCCCGACCCCCATCGAGGGCACCGTGGTCACAGCCGACTTGGTGATCTCCAGGCTCTTGCCGCCCACCCAGGCCACCCCGCCCACTGCAGCACCTACAACACCCTTTGTGACATTGAAGAGGCCTCCAGTCATTCGCCACATCATGCCAGGAGGGGGCGCTGCATGGTCCTTACCAGAGTCTGGAAACATATCAAAAAGTGGTTACGTATCAACATACAGTTTTATATCATCACACCTGCACTGCTGGATGATGTCTCAGAGGATTAAACCATGAGAACCATGTTCATTTGGAAAACTATCTGTATCAATAACATACTTCAAGGCTATCTGGTTTCACTGTGGAGCACATGTCGAGAGAAGTAAAATCAGTGTATCATGAAACAGATAAAAATAAGTGTAAACAATGCTGATAAATCTTCCTGCGTACCCATCACAGGGCTTATTTCAAGGTGAAGGCCATCTGCATTTGTCGCAGACTATTTTAAGCTGTGGATTAATCCATATTTGATGCTGTGGTGAGCGTTTCCAGCATGTGGGATTAAATCTAAACAACAATGCCACCAGTTGCAACTGTATGTTTTCAATAGACAATTGAGCTCTATAAGAATACGATATATCCAGCTTTGGATAGAAAGATATCCCTCCATTAGTGGTTTGGGTCTGCACTTGGAATTTGTTCACAAATACAGAATAATACTTGAGATTTTTGTAAACTTGTGCCTTGCTATTGCGATAGGGATAGTACAGCTGGTTCTTAGTGCTGCGGCCCCGCATTTTATTAGGTGTAAACTCATAGTAAACTTTTGGAACGGCAACCAACCTTACACCTGATGGCTGGTGTGAAATTCAAAAATCGTAAGTGCATGTGTTGTTGTCTAGGAGCAGCAGACGGGGACTAAACTAGTGCAAAGTATCTGAGGGCTGAACACAAATAGCAGTTCTGGGGCTGCAGCCGCTCTTACACAAACAAACATATTCCCTGGACAAACCAACTGTTTCTGAAATAGCAGCAGGCAACATGTGAGCACAGATTGCACCATATTCCCTGCTGATGTTTCAGCTTTTAGCCACAACCTGGGGAGTTAGCTGCTTACCCTCAGCAGGCTGACTGTAAGTGGGTTCAGCGTCGTCCGTGGCCAGGCTGGTCCCAGGCTGGGGCTCCGCAGTAACGCTGTTCACATTCTGGAAAACACAAGAAAACAGCAGGGTTTCTATACACCGAATGACCCAAACTTCACATTTCTACCTCACTTACATGCTGACACGGACGATTATCAATTCAAAAAAACCTAAAATGCCTAAAATGTTTCTCCTGCGGGTGTAGAAGCTGAAATATCTGGTCAAATTAAAAGGTAATTGCTTATTATCAGTTCCTTATTTCAATAATAATTTTTATAATGAAATGGTTTTGACAGCATGTTAATGAGCACCAGACTCATTTTGTTGTATTATGTTACGACATGTTATATTATGTTGAAAAACTTAGTATTATATAAGGTCACATTACATGATATGTTAAATTGTACCATTATGCTACGCTACATTATGTTACATTATGTTACCATGTAAAACTTTGTCATTTTAGGCCAAATCATGTTATGGTAAGTAAACGCTATATTATAGGTTGCTACCTTATGTGGCGCTATATTATGTGATGCTATGTTGTGACACTACATTCTACAGTATGATGCTACGTTGTGTGATGCTACTTTGTGGCGCTACTTTGTGGCGCTACTTTGTGGCGCTACTTTGTGACGCTACTTTGTGCCATGCTACTTTGTGCCATGCTACTTTGTGCGACGCTACTTTGTGCGACGCTACTTTGTGCGACGCTACTTTGTGCGACGCTACTTTGTGCGACGCTACTTTGTGTGATGCTACTTTGTGTGACATCATGTTATGTTATGCTATGCATTGCTCCATTAGATCAGGTTTCACTACGACACATTAAGTTATGTTACATTGTGTTGGATGAGATTGTTACGATAACTTCAGTCATGTCATCTTGGTTTGACAGACTCCATTATTTGTAACAGTACAGCTTGCATTTTAAATACGTCGCAATGAGTTTGACAGTCATGGGATTATTCAATTTTGTTTTTTTTACCAGGCGGGTTTGACAAACAACACCTGATATAGCATGGAGGATATTGGAGTCCGTGTTTTGGGCGTTTCACCCACACTTAGTGGTTGAAAATCAGGATATCACAGCTACAATCGCTTTGGTTTTGAAGATTCTGTCTTCAAATCGGCCTTTTGTGATCCCAAAAAAATGTATAAAGGGGCATTACTCAATCACTTGACTGTCCATTTTACGTTTTGAAAGGTTTTGTAGAATAGGATGCTTACATTACATAGTGCAATATTAAAAAGAGCATCATTCTGCCATATTGAGCTCATCTGTTGTATGGGAGCTTACTTACAACCTCAAGATGATGGCTGGCCATTCGACCAGGGATCTTGTAGTTTGGAGTCAGTGCTGTTCATGTTGTATGAACCTTTTCATTATGTCCTTTAAGTCTTGAGAGTAAAATATCAGCTGGCACTCACAAACTCTGCTCTTGTCACACATTCCCAAACTTCTGATATGAAGTATCAGACCATAACCCATTGTGGTATCAGTATTGGGGATGCTCCATTCAACTCTGTAGTTTAGCATGTCTGGTGCAGATTGTATGCAAAAAAATACAAAAGGAAAACTTTTTCAAACCCTGTTATTCTGTGCAAGTCATTTAAAACACTGGCTTGGAGTCTCGCTCCAACGTGTAATTATCTCACATGCAAAATCCAAAGATAATGCATATTTTAAAACGCCCTAGTTTACAGTGGACAATCAGGGGACCAACATGACATTCACAGGTGTCATTGGAGGACGTTCGGAGACTGTGTTTAGTTTGCCGGCTTTAGTCATCTCAAACCTGATTAGGCAGGTTATCACACATTGGTTTTGTGTGTGCATTCATGTGTGTGTAATACATATCTATTCATATTTCCATTCCTTCCCCTTTGCTTTGTTATTTTTAGCCACTGCAGATGCAACAACAACAATAATAATGATAATGTGGCCCTTAGCTCATGTTTTCATGTATAATTAGATAAAGTACCACTTATGATGGCAGCCGCACTGGACGCCGTCATGCCACCGCAGCTGAGCTCGACCTGTCTGACTTGTGACCCTTCAGACTGCCCTTATGTGTCCTTGCAGATCCCTCGTGCACGATGTGGTTATTATTGTTCATAATAATAATGTGATCACCTTGCAAAACACCACCAAACAACTGCCATTTTTTTCTCTCTCTCTTGTGGCCCACCAAAAATTAAAAAAAAATAAAAATAATAAAGCCCGAGCCGCGGGTTATGATCCACTTCAGCAGGCTCTTTAAGTGTGTGAATTATGGTCAGACTTTTAGGATCAAGAGTTAAAGAGAAGATAAACGTGTTGTTTTTCTGTTTTTTTTTTGGGGTGGGTGGAGGGGCGCTGCTGGATCGGAGTTCTTTAGCACTTCTTGCAGGGAAGTGTGACGCGTACCTTCAATGTTACTCAACTAGATTTTCCAGAGATGCGAACTTCAAGAAAGCAGGGTCTCCTCCTGAGCGGCACCGACGCGAAAACGTCCGTTAACACGTTCCCCTTCCGCGTGAGACCCAACACACACTTGCGGATGGATAGCTGGCTAAGAGAGCATCACTTCTCCATGCAGAAAGCGAGGCGAAGCTGGTTAGATCTTACCTTCACCATTGTTTCCCAGTGCTTCTCCCGCAAACACACCTGGCGGTCGGAGAAACTCGAGACTGGCGCAGCTTCTGCTTCAGCCCCGCGACTCAAACTGCGCTCTTCGGCGGCGAGCTGCTCCCTCGTTTACCGGGCTAATACGCCGCTTTCTCACTTGTTCTCCTCGCTCAGCTGTGGCCAAAGCTACGCAGGTCTTCTCCTAACCCCGCTGGTTCTGCCGACGTGGCGCCTTCAACTCACACACGCACACACACCGCGCGCGCGCACGCACACACACACACGCGCGCGTCAAGCTACACGCGAGAGCGTGCCCCGCACTTCCGCTCGCGACCTTCAAGACCGACCTGCATTACAGGCTTAGAACAGGAGCCATCCAAAAACAGACCTTTAAAAAGCACATAGAAATCCATCAAGTGCATTTAAGCCAGTTCCTTTCGGGGTTTGAACATTAATTTAAGATTTTTTTTCTTCTTGTTTTTTCATCTCTCCATGAATATTGTACACATGCCTGCACAACAACAACAATGTGAGATAACTTGCATAATCAAGTTCGAGATTACTTACAAACAAAACACAGCCCCACAACGTCCTTCAGTGACACCCGTGAATGTCATGTCGGCCCCCCCGGATATCCACTGTTAAGTAGGACGTTTTAAAATATGCATTATCTCCAGACACAAATACTGTGCAGGCCTTTTTCTGCGACATGCGTGTATGTCAACCTCGTCAGCTCCTCTCGGTTTAACTCCGATGTATTTGCATGACCTGCAACCCTAAATATTATCTGTAAGTTTGGAAGTGGCTCATCATTTTTATTAGCATAAATTAGAAGCAGTGAATATGCAGCAGTTTTCGGACAAACACTAGAGCCTAAATTAGCCAGCGTTGCGTAGGTGTCTAGTAAAAACCTTACACGTATAAATGGAATGATTAAAAATCAAAGAGCAACCTCTTTGCATACAAACAGTACAAGGGCCTATGGTAAGATGAAGAACAGAAATCCAAAAGATTGGATCGAGTTTTGCAAGATGTAAACTTATATTGGATGAGCACGTTATTCTTCACTTTGTTCAATGGCTGGTATTGTATTGTCAATGATACCGCACACTTTTCCATATCATGTTTTAACGCGC
The DNA here is from genome assembly GCA_901007715.1 of Dactylopterus volitans. Taxonomy (NCBI): domain Eukaryota; kingdom Metazoa; phylum Chordata; class Actinopteri; order Syngnathiformes; family Dactylopteridae; genus Dactylopterus; species Dactylopterus volitans. The sequence goes on along the minus strand of CAAKHG010049661.1, from coordinate 11,370 downwards.
TATTTTGGGCCTTTATTGTGAAATCAGGAAGTTGCTCGCGGGTGGTTGATTTAGCTTCATCTCCGGATCCAAGTATCCTGCATCAACAGCAGCCACAGATGTCTTTTGTTTTTTTTAATGGTAGAAGTTCTGTTTGTTTATGTGACACTAGTTTGAATGTTTGTAATTTTTAAAATGTTTCTAATTTTTATGAAGAATTAATGGAAAACTGACTTGTGTTGCACTCGTGCAAATTTACATACAGACCTGTATAATGTCAGTTATAGACTGAAGCCATATTCTGTGTACATATACTGTCTTTACATATGTGTGTGTGTGTGTGCGTGTGTGTGTGTGTGTGTGTGTGTGTGTGTGTGTGTGTGTGTGTGTGTGTGTGTGTGTGAGAGCATGCGTGAGCATTTATGAGCATGTGTGTGTGTCAAAGGTCAAGGAAGGGCAGTACAATTATTTTAGCAGCAACATTAATTCACACATAAGTTAGCTTTCAGCTGCCATCAATGGACTAAATAGGTCAGAATAGCTGGTTGGGATGCTGCAATGCAAAAGTTGTTGCTGATCCCATATTGACTTCACTCCTTACCTCTCTCTGCATTGTTTATGTGATAATGATAATAATGATAACAATATAATATACATTTTCATGCCCCAGGTAGCCAGAGACAAAAAAAACCCCAACAACTTCCCATTAGAATAAGTGGGTTTATTCACAATTAAGTAGCTACAAAACAGAGTTTCTCCAGGGTGGACAAAGGCCAACATAACAAATAAACCAATGTAACTGGGAGAATAAGCAATCCAACCTCTAAAAAGAAGATAAAGAAACAGTTATCCAAACCTGTGATCATAGTGATTTACAAAGGACAAATGGGCAAATGGGTAAAACAAGAAAGTGAATAGTAACAAAATGCAATAATATATATATATATATACACAAAACAGGACAAAACAGGATTTTTGATGATGCAGAACCTGCGTTATTGTACTTTAATAAATTGTCTAAATAATATGCAATTTTTTTAATATAATTACCAAAACTACAATAAAAAGGGGGATCTTTTGGGGGCACTAAAAAGACTTGAGTCTGGGAACATTCTGCAAATTTGTTGTTGTTGGTCTGGAAGGACAAATTTCACTACAAATACCTTAAATTGGCAGAGAACAATGTCAATCATGTGGATATTCATGCCATAAAAAATAAGAATTAACAAGAATGAATTAAATAATTAACATTAATGTTTTATCAACATTCTTTGTAAAAAAAAAAGAAAAGAAAAAAAAGATCCAAGCAGAGCTTTAGGGCATTTGAAGCTTCCTGCTGCCACATCACACCTATTTAGGTTGCAAACTGGTCCTAGTCAAATCATATATGGTGAGCAGAGACAAACGTTCCTCCTTCGGCAGATAAAAGTGAACACATAGCACACGCTACTCTACGTTCTAAAATGTTAAGGTTTAACATGTATGTGAAATATCAAAATGAGGGAAACGTATTTTTTTTTTCAGCAGGAGCGGGGTTGGAGCCCGGGGTTTCGTTCAGGCATGTTTTCAGTCGCATTGTTTAGGGTCCTGAATGAAAGCTCGGCGCCAGTCTCCCCGGTAGTCGTAGCAGAAGTAAATACGCGTCAATTTTACGGTGATATCGGGTGAAATCAAGTCAATACGGATCACTGAATTTCCACTCGTCCAACAATGAATCTCGAACTGCTCGGTAACTATCAAGAACACTTATTTTATACGCTTGTGCTTTTATTTATCATGGTAACTCCATGCATTTGCTGTACTTAGCTCTTTAAGTTAGCCTAGCATGTCAATGTGAGACATAAAAACCACCACAAAAAAAGATATCACACTTTTAAGTCCTTCCACATGTTTCAGTTTAAATCGAAATCTAATGTGTTGTTTGAGACCGATATAAAGCCATGCATCCATGTCTGACGTCTGAAACATGTTAGACTAGGCTAACGTTAGCCAACCAGCACATTTTTGAGTTAGTGGACGAATGAAATGTTTCGAAATGTGAAAGCACACAAAGCGTTGCCAAACATTTATCGATATATTCATAATGAATATTAGTGTTTTAATCATGCACATAGTCCTTTGAGCGTACGATTTGCTGGATCTAATGCAGTACGGACAATGGGAGATAAAATCCACAGCTGCTCTATCAGACAGGAAGGCAGTGTCACTAAGGAAGGAGTAAAAAGCAAGGCTGTACAAACCACAATAGTAGTTTAAAACGAGATAAGAGTAATTCTTTAATAGCTGGGAAATTCACTTACATTTCAAGAGTATGAGAAAAAAAGTGGTAATCAACGTTCCCATGTTCCCGCTGCATAAATACAGTTGTTCACAATGACATTAAGTAGTCACAGTGGTATTGCTGTGGCGTTCAGCTAAATCTCTGTTGATTCTATTCAGTTCAATTCAGATAACTTTATTTAATCCTTGGGAACTTGAGAACACACAGTAATTTAACAATCAAAAACGACAGAACATTTAAAAAACAATTGTCATTTAATACTAAATACTAGAGTGGAATGTTACTCTATAGCTGGTTTAGCCATACTGTATATGCAATATACAAATAAAGGCAGTTGAATTTTAAGTTACATAAATAGAGTTTCTAAATAAAGACCGTCAGCTGAAAAGACGAGTGAGATGAGCAGGTCTATGTTAGATCTGATGTGATATGAATGAAGCAGACACTGTCAAATCACTTGGTTTATTCTAGCAAGTAAAAATCAGTCTTTAAAAATCTGAATCATTTGTTAAAAGCAGCCAGTTGAGTCTCAATGGTATGGTGATGGTTATTGAGCCTCATCTAGTCTTGATGGAGATTGGGTGGGCGGGCAGAATTGCCTCACTAATAGATTAAAGGTTTCGGAAGTCTGAATCTGAGTGCTAAGCAGAGTCAGTCACAGTTATTGAGTTATCTGTGGCCTTTATTTTTTTTTTAGTTTAAGAATCTCTCTATTTTTGATTTTAAACTATTTTAAGATTTTTCCTACCTATTCTGAAGTGTTTGAGCAGTTTTCTCTGCATACCTATTTGTTGCTGTTTTTCCCCTGTAATTTTTAATCTTTCATCCTTTTATAGATTTTGAATGTTTGACGTACTCTTAAGTTGTGTTGTAAAAATTTGTTCTATTATGAAATGGAGTTCTGAGAGCTTGTCTTCACAATTTTTGGTTAATTTTGATTGATATTGAAGATCGACAGATGTATAATAGATGTAATAGATGTTAGATGTACGGGAATTAAAAATCAAATAATTTATAGATGACAATGACAGAATTACTGTTAGATAAAGATAATATACGACAAAAGTGTGGATCAAAGGAAACCGAGTAGCCTGAGGCGTCCCTAAGTGGCATTTACACCAACGGCTTCATAATCATCGTGGTGACCAGTCAAGATGTAGCACTGTACAGTGCTTTAAAGGTGTTAATTTACTGAAGTATTTCTCATATCTGTTTCTTTGTAATTCGTCTCCTAGAGTCGTTCGGGCAGAACTATCCAGAGGTAAACCAGCTCTTCATGCACACGTTTTACACTGAAAATCATTCAAACACTGACACACATACACATGCTATTTAATATCTGATTTAATAACACTCGGGCTATGGTGTTGATTATGTTTGGGTTTGTTGACAGGAGGCAGATGGCACTCTGGACTGTATCAGCATGGCCCTCACCTGCACCTTCAACCGATGGGGCACCCTGCTGGCTGTGGGCTGCAATGATGGTCGCATCGTCATCTGGGATTTTCTTACACGCGGCATCGCCAAAATCATCAGTGCACACATCCACCCAGTCTGCTCTTTATGGTGAGAAACTGTGTATTAACAACTACCAGCCGAATGGCCCATGTTATTTAAACATACACAAGAGAAAAGTCTTTCATATTTGCTCTTCCTGCTTGATCTTTGATTTAGTTCACACAAGTCCTCGTTTTTAAAAAGCATTTATATTATTTTTTCTGTGATTTCCATGTGTTTTAAGTTGTGTTCAAATGAGTTCTGTCTACACGGTTACATCTGGACAATAGGAAAATTAGAAAACTGAATCATCCTTAAGAGATTTCACAGTTATAATTTAGTATGAAACATTCTTAAGATGTTGTGCTGAAGTGATTAAATTATAGGGGTTGGACGATATGCTTTGGTCACGATTCGATTGTTTCACGATTCTAAGGTGCCGATTTGATTTGTATCATGATTCTTGATAATTGCGATTCTACAAGTATTGCGATTCGATATAATCAGTAATTGCAATTTTTCTTTACCTTCTTAAAAAAACAAACAAGTTGAATAATGCACTTGTATAGATGATAAACCATGAATGACATTTCCATAAACAATGCACATCGGTCTGTGTCAGTCAGTCCAGCAGACATTTATTTTAACTGAGACACAAAGAGGTGCATAATGTACAGCATTTTTTAAAGTTTACAATAATAATAATGTAAAGAATTGAGATGCCCACAAGTAAAGTGCTACTACTCAGTGCTCTCTGAGGTAGTGCTGTATGATAAAAAAAAAAACTTTGCCAAAATAGAACCTCTAAAATAAAAAAAACAGCACAGAATGAGCCTTGAAATTAAAGTTTTACAAAATCGTAAGAATTAAACATGTTCATCATTTACGATTGTAAATCGGACCCTGTAGTGTGTGGGGAACACCGAGGGAAACAGAGCCTGGACTGTGGATCGTCATGGGAACGGAACGCGAGCCAATGAAAATGAAGCACGCTTATTGAAGGCGGAAGCAAAACAAACGGGCGCGGTTACGGCGAAGCGGCGAAATCCCATGGAGCACAGAAATGATTTGTGGTAACGTTGCGAGTGTTTGTACAACGTGTCACGCAAAACTTACCACAAGACAACGGACGAGGAGACGAGTCGGGTTGTAACATACAGACGTGAAGCCCATGTTCACGCCCTCTCCATGGTTTTTTCTTTTTTTAACATGAATTTTCCATGAAAAGAGTCCAAAAAGCACCATCATCATTTCTTCATGCCGTGTTTGTTTACACTGAAGTCACGTCTGACCGCGCGAGATTTCACGCGAGATACTTGAGTTTTGAGAATCGCTTCGTGTGCGGATGAATCTGAGAGCGGGTGGTGAGTGTGTGTCGGTCCCCCGGTTGTACACCACACACTACAAGAGCAAAGCGGTGAATTTCTCCTTGTGTGTGTGGTCTCTCACATTCGAAAAATCTTATAACATTTAGCCCGCTTTCGACGCCTTTCTTTGGCCTTTTTGCTCCCTCTAATTTGGACTGTCGTCTCTTTCCCTCCACTCCTGAGCGCCGCAGTAACTTTGCAGCTTTTATTTTTGCTGTGGCGGTGCGCCACGATCAGTTACATGTAGCGGAAACACTGGATGTAATAAAATCGATTCGGGGGAGAAAAATAGATTTTTAAAATCGCCCCATAAAAAAAAAATCGCAATATGTACATGAATCGATTTTTTTCCCCACCCCTTTTAAATGATTACCTCATCTTTTATGTTGTTGTATGATGAAATCAGTATGAATCCAGGTTAATGATAAAAGCTGTGATGAGCTATGTTGTAATTTCTTGCATAGATGTGCGAAAGTAAATTTACTTTCTCAGTTTTTTTGTGTCATAAAAAACATCACTCAAACTTCTATTTCATTTTCAGAAAACTGCTCTTTTAATTTGAACAACTGAGTGTCACACCATGAATAGCTTTCTGAAGGAGGAGTGCAGTTTGACACACACAGTATTTGTGTCAATGTGTACGCAGTTGGAGTCGAGATGGCCACAAGCTGGTTAGTGCCTCCACAGACAACATTGTATCGCAGTGGGACGTCTTGACTGGAGACTGTGACCAGAGGTTCCGCTTCCCCTCGCCCATCCTGAAGCTGCAATACCACCCCAGAGACATGTAAGTGACCTGTCAGCATCTGTCCATGTGTGTCACATGTGATGCTTTCTGGCATCTGGCTGTTGATAACTGTGAATAGCAGTGCCACCAGTGATACTAATTTAATTTGTCTTAACCTGGCTCGTTAATATTCTTCTTGTACTGATATTGTGTTGTGCCCCCCCCCCCTTTTCTCCAAGGGATAAGGTGCTGGTGTGTCCTATGAAGTCAGCTCCTGTCCTGTTGACTCTGTCAGACTCCAAGCATGTTGTCCTGCCTGTGGACGATGACTCTGACCTGAATGTGGTTGCCGCCTTTGACAGGCGGGGAGAATACATCTACACTGGAAATGCCAAAGGAAAGGTCAGTCTCTTCAACACCCGAAACTTTGTTCACTGATGGCACAAGTGAGCTCAAATTAAACTGAGTCAAAATAGTCAGTGCTTTAAAGGCCCAGTGGACACAATGAAGAATGCAATTTTCGGGGTTTTTTTAGTGATAGGGAAGGTCTCTGGGCCGCATAAATACTGTCCCATGAACCAAACCTGCGATGTATGGGGAAATGCGCACGGCCCGTTTTTGACACTCTCCCTTTGAAACGAGCAGATAGCACTTCCTTCTTTTTGTGACGTCACACATGAGGCTACACCGCCCACATAAACTAGCCAGCCCACTTCCGCTTCACAACATAGTTGGGTTGGCAACATGTCTAAAAGACATTGTTGCACTATAGACGGATGCAAGGAGACTAATGTTTCTTTGCACAGTCTACCAAAGGCAAAACTCGTTAGAGACCAGTGGCTTAGCTTCATTTTTTTCCCAGCTCCGACAGGATTTTA
>CAAKHG010049660.1:12208-41323 GCA_901007715.1 Dactylopterus volitans | reverse complement strand
AACTGACATTGGAGAGCTAAGCTGCCACTTGTGCGCGCTCACACACACACACACACACACACACACACTCCAGCAACTGTTCTCTGACATCTGTCAATACACCGGCGAGCGTAATCAATCAAACTTTTAAGTTGGCTGAATTATTCATGACGACAGACACTTAGGGGCTGGAACCGTTCTTGGCTCTTTCATAAATGTTTGCAGCATGGATTATGTGTTTGGGTTTTATTAATTGGACATAGGTTAGCAGTCGGCACATTAACACACACATCTGTCTTGACACTAATGGCCCAGCTCGTCACTGCATTCCTGAGAGCTCACCACAAGCTTTGGTGTGGTTGCTGTGCAGGCAGAAAGAGGAAGAGTGTACATGGTGGGCTGGTTTTAGTAAGTCTCGCTGGGGGGCAAACATTTGGTGCTCTTTATAAACCACTCTGATTCTTATTAGGACCTCTTTCCCCACTTGTTCGTTCCCCTCTGTCTTTCCATCAGTCTTTTTCTCTGCTTCCTGCTAACCGCCCTCCGCTCCGCTCTTTTATCAAGGCCATCAAATCTCACACGTAATTAACAGGAAATGTGAACGAGGAAACTTAATGTCTCGTAAAGTCAAAAGACAAACATTTTATCGTTGTTTAAGAACTGACTTCAAATCCACCAGCTCAATTAAAAAGGCATAAAGCCGTTGGGTTTATTTGGAAAAAAAAGTCAATAGGAAAATTTAATTGTGGTAATCTACGCTAATGAAACCTGTTTGATGGTTAGCGCTTCATGTCATGGAACAAGCAGACGATGCTTCTTTGATAGTCCTGACACACAGCACACGTCTGTTTTTGGTGTGATCATAGAGATATTTACACATACATTTTGACAGAAGCTTGGTGGTGGTCTGTAAACAAATTCCGCTCGAGACAGGTTGTTCTGTTTTTTTTGTTGTTTTTTTTTACAGTGCTGCATAGAAGGTAAGCACCCATGCAAGGAATAAGTATCAACCTATAATACAGATAAGGGAGGCCGATATAGAAATGCTGATGAATTCGAGCTTTTCAGGGAAAGAAAACAGCATGTTTGGCATATTAGTTTAAGTGATTGATGAGATTAGACATTCATGCCGATGACAGGACATGAGCCCCGATGAGCTGGTGGGACATTTTGCTAGTAAGGTTTTAGCGCGGAGACGACTCGGCCTGACAGCCTTTTCTCTGTCTTGCGGCCCACATCTACAGGCGTCGCCTTTTTTTCTTTTTGAGAGACGGAGCAATCAAGCAGACTTGCTACAAGGATGACTCAGACTGCACAGACAGTTCAGTGTGCACAGACACCCCCTAGTGGCTGCAAACGCTCATTGTGCCGTTTCGAACAAGCTTGGAATGACAAGCCTGCTCTGGTGGAGGGGTTTTTTTTTTTTTTTTTTTTCATACACTAAACACCAACTGTATATTCTCTAATCAAGCTTGACAAGGGTTTTGTTTTCGGCAACTAATCTTCCTGACAGATAACTGATTTATTGAACATGTTTATCATGTCCATGTTAATCCAGTAAAAGCTTGGTTTGGTTTTGTGAGACACAGGCACACGTTACGCGTATGCACAACTCTCTCAAAAATCCCCAATGCAGGCTTTTGGTTGTGGCATGTTTGTTAGGTCGGCAGGGAGAAACCCGTTGTGTAAGTGTATAATTAAGGTGTCATCATGCCATTCCCTCACACCTTGGTTGAATGATTGATAGCTGCTTTGCCTGTGATTATTTTATAACCTCACTCCTGTGTTGGAATGCCACACCATACCTGACCAAACGTCAGTCAACTTCACTCTGCAATTAGCAAAATAATTTATGTCTCTTCTCTCTTAAGCAAACACGTGAGTACACAAGCAGAGCTGGCAGGAGTCCATCGCAGCTGAGCCTCTTGCTGATGCACTGCTGTAGGTGGAAAGAATGTTCTTGGCCCAGGCCTCCATGCTGACAAATATCATTTGTATGGAACAGCATTATACTTAGTGTAATGGGTTGATAAGGAAAAGACTGCAATTACGTATCGTGCAATGGCATTATCTGTCCCGAAATTATGACAAATGTGTGAGTAGCTTGCCAGTCGCCAATTAAAGCCTCCAAATGCCCACTGACCCCGATCCCCACTCCAACTCTATTGTTTTTTTTGTTTTTTTTTCCATTTCCATTCAAGTTACATTGATTTTACTGTTATTTTAATTGATGTTTATCTCGATATTTAATCCCATAAATGGTATAATGTGAAAAAAAATGACTGGCATGTTATTATTGAAAAGTGAGAAAGTTATGGTTAATTTAAAATGCAACAAAAAGCGTCTAACCCCTCCCACTTTTTATACAGCTTATAATTTCCTGCATGGCTACCGACGGCCTCATCTGTACTATGCGACTGCTGTGTGGCAGCTGACTAATTTGCACATGCACCCATTTTTTTTTCTCAGTTTTTTTTAAATAAAAAAAAAATGCTACAATACCACAGATGTATATCTGCAACATACATTTAGCTATGTTATCTTGCCAAAAAGTATAGCACATGTGTGCTGAAACGAGGTGTGTGTGTGTTTGTGCGCGCGTGTGTGTGTGTGCATGCGCATGCACACGGGCATGTTTGTGCGTGTGTGTGTGTGTGTGTGTGTGCGTGCGTGCGCATGCGCACGGGCATGTTTGTGCGTGTGTGTGTGTGCGCTTGCGTGCATGTGTGCATGCATGTGCGTATGTGAGAGAGAGAGAGAGAGCGAGAGAGAAGCCTAGAGAGGGAGAGTGCGGTTTTGGGCGACAGATTTACGACGCAGGACCTGAGTTATGATGTTCACAACTCCCTTTCATCATCTGTCACCTAACAACACATGAAATCCATGGAATTACATCTCCCTTGCTATTTTGTGTAAAATTTTCACCTTTCCCTTCCTCATTTGTAACTCTCCCCTTTTTTCCTCATTTCCACATGGGTTGTTCTGCGCCGTCTCACACGTCTGCGCATGTGTGTCCACACGCTTGCTCGCTCACACACACACACACACGCACACACACACACACACGCACACACACATATGCACGCACATACACATATGCACGCACACAAAAAGCTACATTCAACAACCACCCTCCCACCCCCCCTCTCTATCTGACACCTTCACTGCCTCTCCTTTCTGAGAGCCTGAAAGGAAAGAGGAGGGGAAGGGGGGAAAAAAGGAGGTATAGTATGGCATGGTTTTAAATGTTTCCATTCTTGCCCCCATCATCACTTGTACCCTTCCAACGTCCTCTGTTAATTGTGTTTTTGGAAAATTGTTTGATTAAAAGAATTAAAGTGACATAAAGATGACATTTTTTGACTTAACTGTTAAGAGCAAAATAGTTTTGAGCATGATGTTGTTAATTTTTAAGTGCTCGGGACTCTTACATTAACAGTAACATTTCACTGAGATGCAGTGACATGTTTTTCAACAATTGCATGAAGACATTTTAATCAGTTAACTTTCAATTTTTCCACTGGCAAAAAATTTCACTAATTATTTTTAGAAATTTGACAAATATACTCACATTTTGTCTTTTTTTTCAGTGTATCTTGTGTTGCATCAACCCTTTCTTGTAAATGATTTTGCCCTCAGGTGGGTTGGAGCACAGCCAGGGATTATTATACCTTCCTTTGGTCTCCTATGCCTGAAAACTATGAACCAGGAAGTACGGTGCACAGGACAGTGGTGTTTCAAGGTACTGAACACACACACACGCAGACACACACTTGCAGAGACTATGTAAACCACTATACCGACCCAGGGTATTCCAAAGTAACTCCTCCATTTTACAGCGCGTATAAAAACCAGCACTTTTATTTAATAAGGGAACACAACCGCAAACGGCGGCCTGGGACCTGAGCACCTCTCATACCACACACATACAGTACGCACACACGCACACACACACACACGTTAAGGGCCTGCAACCTGGTTTTACTTGGCCTGGAACGGTCAGATATTACACAGTGAAAATATGAGAGCAGGCTGTGGTGTGTCACTAGACAGTAAAACTGGTTGGCTGCTGGACGCTCTGTACTTACTTCTCCATCTTAGAGAACCAGCAGACGTCACATGTGAAATGCCTCCAGTTAGATGTCACGCAGTAGCTGCAGGCTGTTTGATATGTTTGGATGTATCTTCTAGCTGTGGTATTGTTTATTGTTTTGTTTTTTTTGTGTTTTTTTTTGCACTCAAGTGTCATCAATATCGGTAATAGACTTTCATTTCCACTTACAGCATACTGTAAGTGATAGCTTGTCCAATGAAACAGTCATCGGGGAAAACAAGAAAACTTCTCCTTTCGCAGGTTATTATGTTCCCAAGTCGGATGGAGAGTTCTACCAGTTCTGTTACGTCACGCACGCTGGTGACATCAGAGGAGCCAGCACGCCCTTCCAGTTCAGGTCAGCGACGCCCACCGAAGAGCTGCTGACTGTCACAGAGGACGACAGCAACTCGGACATACTGGTCGTCACCACCAAGACTGGCCTGCTCGAGGTAGGCCAGTCTTCTAATTTGGTCTAAGTCTGGCTCTTTCTGGGTTGCTAAAAGATGCTCGAGCACCATGCTAAACCAGAGAGCTCGCTCTATATGTCAGTGTAACCCAGATTACATCATAATCTGTTTAGGCAACCATGGATACAAGGCATAATGCGTCATATAACAGTAACTCATGTCACTCATAGGTCTCACTTTGCTCTGGTGTCTTGACACAAACTATCACAAAATGGGCATGGGGGTGATACAGTGACAAAACCCGACGCCGTTCTCACTCTTTTTCTTCCTCTTCGCGCCCATCGTGCTTCCTGCCCGGCAGCGAGTGGAGGAGGCGCAGCAGGAGCGGAGGGAGCTGCTGAAGGCCATGCGGCTCCTCCAGGAGGAGAAACAGCAGCTGCAGGAGCAGCAGAAGCGACTGGCAAGGGAGAGAGAGCAGGAGAGGGAGACCTGCTGCCTGCTGAGGACACACAACCAGGTTTGAGATAGGTGGCGAGGAAGGGGGGGTGGGAGAGAAGCGGCCCAAAGATGCTTTATCAACGTTATCAAACAGAAGGCTGTTATGCATCATTGAAATTTAAAGTGATGAAGATTTTGTGTGTGTGTGTGTGTGTGCGCGTATTGTGTGGTTGTGTCTATGTGTGTACATAGTCACTACTTGCACATGGAGCCGGTTCCTCACCAGTGATCACAGGTCTGAAAACTTCAAAGGCCCGAATTCATGAATAATCTGTGTCCCTGCTTGAGAGACCCAAAAGGAGCTCTGTGTGTGCGTGCGTGCGTGTGTGTGTGTGTGTATATGTGTGTATGTTTGTGCGTGCGTGTGTTTTTTTGTGTGAGCGCGCCAGTCTTTCTTTCTCCCTCTTTAACGATCTGACTCAGTGGGCCAGAACGGAATTGGGACTCAGTTTTCTCGGGCATCTGGCGTCAGGGACGATGCCATCGCAACCACAGAGTTAACAAACATGACGTCAAAGACACACACGCTCACGCTCATACACAAACACAAACTACACCCCCTTCCCAGCCCTCCCCTTCATTCTCACATTCAGGTCCTGTACCACAGGGCCCCTCTAATGTGCATTCACACAAGCACAAGTGCGCGCACACGCACAAACACACTCATTATGCCACCCGCTTGCAAACCCTTTTAGTCTGTGTGTGGAATGAGAGGAGGGTAGTCCGCAAAACCGCCTGCCTGAAAAAAGAGCCCTGCCCAGCCTCAGGGACAAACACCACACAGTCACGCGATTCAGTGGCCACTGCTTTCTCACTGTCTATTTTCTCTCCGTCTGTCTGTCTGTTCCTGTCTTTCTGTCTCAATTTTAGTGTTTTCATTTGAGACTGAGTTTATTGGCACGGCAGGGAACTCAGCTAATTGGCCAAAGCACGGTTGATAAAAAAAAAAAATGCGTTTGGCAGCATTTGTCATTAATTAAACAAATATTGGGAACTAGTGAAATTCGACTTTTGTTCTTCAGCGCGCTCCCTCCTTCGCACGGAGGAGTCAGGCTTAAGTATTTAATGGTTGCGCGTTTGTTAGGCAGTAGTTTGGCACACATGTCGAAAAATTAGTCAACTCAAGAAACACAATGTAAGCAGAGGAGGAAACCCTGAAAATTGCCAATATTTTGTCTGACTTTGAATCTAGTCCTTTATCGCCCTCAAGTGGAGCTCCCTGGTCTAGCCCCCGCGCAAGAGCAGGCTGCTTTGAGTTAGTCCACTGCTCATTTTACGAAGGACAAAATCGCCATAAATTACATGGTAATACGCACACATACACCCTCTGTTATTACCACATTGCGTTTCATTCAAATGGCATGTCCATCTGCAGATATACGACTTGTCTGAGTACTTGTCTAAGTGTGTGTGTGTGTGTGTGTGTGTGTGTGTGTGTGTGCGTGTGTGTGTGTGCGTGTGCGTGTGTGTGTGCGAGAGCGAGCGAGTACGCTCGTTTGTGGAGCATTTACAGTAGGTGCTCATGTCATGCCCGATGAAAATATACTTTAAGTTTAACATGAAAACCTAAGTACATATTTTGTGGCTGCTAATTTTATGACTACACATTTTATAAGCTCTTTATGCACTGCTAAAGTGCTTCCCAAAAGCCAGCCGTAAAAATCATACAGTGATCTTTGCAGAGCCGTTCCCAGAGGGAGATGGGCCGCCAGGCATTGGTGTGTGTGTGCGCGCGCGCATGTCCAGTCTGTAGTCTTTAGATTGATGGGTGTACGCCGTGCTACGTCTCCTTATGTCTCTAGTTTGTGTAGCTGTGTGTCCACCTCTCTGTGTGTGTGTTTGTGTGTGGGTAAGTATGCGTGTGCGTGCGCGACAGATGAATGTGCGCAGGGCGTGTGCAGAAGTATGTTCTTCTCTCACAGCCGATATTAACTACGGATGATTTAATGTCCTGTGCCACTGCGAGCTCCGTGGAGGTATTTTCTCAGGAGGCACACCACTTTTAATAGACAAGTTATTCCTGCATGCCTTCACAACATTCTGTTGCTGGTGTTTGTTTATGCTGGGTCTTCTCATGATGCATGAAAGTGTGTTTAACGTCAATCAAAGAGACTCGCAAATGTCATTGTTTGCAAATTTATGATTTGCGAGCGAGTAGATTTAGATGGTCCCCGAAGGGAGAAAACTACTGACATAGCAGAATATGAGAAATGGACCAAAAAGGGAGCAGCCGGTATTTATCATTTTAAATGAAAGAATCCAGGTCTCAGGTGTGAGGTGTCATGAGGCGCTTGGTGGCCTCCATATTCACCATGTCAGTTTGTTTATTGATTTTTCATCCTGCTTTTACACGCTGTAGTTTTGCTATTTGCCTAACTCTGTCCATCTGTTCTTGAAGAGGGACGCACTGTGTTGCTCTTCCTGAGGTTCCCCCATTTTTACCCGTTTCCCTGCGTTTTTGGGTGGAGTTTTATGATAGTCTATGGTCTAAGGATGTCTGCGATTCCTTTTTAAAAAGTCTGAAATCCAATAATTGAAATTTTATACCTTAAAATACAAAATTAATACAATTTTGACAGGCGTTAAAGTTTGATCACGAAGTTAATGTTACTTTTATGGAACTCAATTAATTTCATTCACCAAAGTCTGGCCCTCCTGTAAGCAGCAGCCAGACAAAGTTTGCATGTGCAATAACGTTCTGGGATCATTACCTTCAAATGCTCTGGCCAGTATGGATGGATGGATGAAAGAAATCTTAAACTGCATTTGTCATTGTCCTTAAAAAAAAAGCCTTAACTCTAACAAGATGACACCAGTAGAAATCTCATATACACAATATAAAGTAGTGCTTTTTAATTCACCTCTTGGACATCTTTAACAACTTAATTTGTCTAATCATTGAATTACAGTCAGGCACAAGGACTGTTTACTGTATTTGTAAAGCTGCTTTCATACCCTGCAGACAACCGCTCTATTGAATACAGAGAAAATATGTGGTGAAAAGTATAAAGACAAGGCAAGTTAACCAAAACATGGGGCAAAATCAATAAAATTAGAAAGCAGACAGTAAAACTATCAAAAGTATATAATGTAGACAGTAAAAGCAAACAAATAAAAAAATGCACAACGGTTAGTTAAAAGGAGTTGTAAACAGGTAGGTCATCACTTTGGATCTGAAAGTGGTCAGCATAGTGCCGAGTACAGTATGTAAAAAATTTTCTCCAAGTATGAATGCAATACAGTCTATCTGCGCTACAGACTCTAAAATGACGTGAACCAGTAACTTTCTGAAACTATTTTAGCACACGGTGAACAGTGTAACTGTCAATTACGCCGGGTTTATTGCAAGGAAGTCATAATAGATAATAATCTAGGTGTGCCTAATAAGCTGCCAACTAAAGAAGTGGGGAGGATAAATATGCATAACAGTATATGGATGGATAAGCATCCGTATACTGGGCAGCTGAGATGTGTCATGTGAAAAATTATCATCGGTCACTAATCAGCGGTATCGCGGAAGCCCCCGACTCTTTTTTGCAGCACTCTCTCTTATGCAATCCCTCTGAATCAGCGTCTGTGATTGGCTGCATCTCCCGTGCATGTCATTCACAGCCTCCCCTCTGTCCCGCAGGAGCTCCTGCGCTCGTCTCAGGGCCTTTCAGAAGAGAGGGAGGAGGTGAGGAGGAGGCTGACGGAGGCCACAGACCGGGTCCGCCAGCTGGAGGAGGACCTTCTGGGAGTCACTCAAAGAGGCCTGCAGAAAGAAACCGAGCTTGATTGGTGAGTGGAGAATGCCGGCATGTGGCCATCAATCATCCATTTCTGCGAGGACATGACAGCTTAAATAACTGTGTTTGAGGGAGATTTCATGTCTGCCTTCTGTTTCCTCAACGTCTTGATCACTCAACTTGTCCATGCTGGAAAGATGAAATCAAACGTTTGTGTCTCGCAAAGCATGTGCTTTCACATTCAAAAAACATGGATAATTTTCTCTCCACGGAAAAACACACAGGAGCATTTTATATGCTGGAAAAAATCATTTGTATGCTGTGAAAAATTTATGGCCCACAGGCCAGAACTGACCCACCAGAAGGTCCAAACTGGCCAACTGGATGAATTTACAAAGTTTGCAAATTCCAGGGACATTATTGGTTGCAGTTTCTCATTTTAGTCATAATATCTTGTGACGGCCTCCTGGCCCGTGACCTAATTTCTTGTTGCTTGTCTGGGATCTGAGAAGTGGCTCATCATTTGTGGTCTCCATCTTTTTGTCCTGAGCCAGGTTGTAGGGGGAGACCACACGTGACTTTTTAAACTAGGAAACATCAATTTATGTATGTCATGTATGGATGTGTGTGAATATGTGATGTAATCATATAAATAACCAAAGATCAGACAGACCCAGCAGCTCAAACAGGAGCATTCACACCAATTCAGGTGTTGACCATCTCTCCCGAAGTGCCAATTCCCAGATCCCAGGCAACCAGTAAGAGATAAGGCCAGAGGCCATGAGGTGATCTCAAGATGTGATTGAGCAGCATGCAAACATTGTCAATCAGTATCATTCTTTTGTTATAAAGCAATATTTTGGTGGGACCCTTATTGCTAATGCAAAAATGTAAAATTGTAAAAATTGTAAATGGTTTGTGAGGCAGGAGATAACTTAACCTATCCAGAGTGTGGTGATGCCAGCATTGTTGCACAGGAGTGGAAATGTCAAGAAGAGCAGAGTCAATTCTTCGAGAGGTTGTTTGAATCATGAAGAACTAAAATACTTTACTGTTGATCAGTTCCAGACTGAATGTTTTGTGCCTTGAGATAACAAAATGATCTAAATAAAGTTTTAATATTCTTCCTTTTTTTATTTGCAAGACATTTTTCATGTCTGTCATTGCAAATGGTCGACCCGTCTGTTGTGAAAGATGTCAGAATGTACTTCTTTGCGCTAAAAGAAAGGGAACTATTTGGAGGTGCTGCTTCATTGGTCTAACTTGAGATCAAATGTGCGTGGCCCATCAGGTAGAATGAGTTTGACATCTATCAGCCAGACCTTTTTATCAAAATAGATTTCACTGCTGGCTACCAGGCAGACAGACTGGGAGTGAGCCCCTCCAAAGTTGTCTATTTACTTGTACATAGTAAGACCCCCCTTTTTCGGCTGCCCGTTTTTTTTTTTTCCATGAATGATTCGGCATCTTGTTTCATTTGACTCATTTCACGATGTGTCAGTCTGCGTGACCGTCTCAAGAAGCTGACGGCAGAGAGGGACAGCCTGGAGAGCCAGCTGAAGAACGAGAAGGATGAGCGAGACCTCTACAAGGTCAGGGGACATTGGTTCCTGGGGAAAAAAAGGATCGATGAAACATGCGTCGGGCATTTCGTCAAAGCCGCTGACCTGTTTGCATGCTCCCATGTGCAGGCCCATCTGCGCAGCACTGAGCTGGAGAACACTAAGCTCAGCGCAGAGCTGCAGATGCTGAAGGCGGTGGAACTGAACCGGGAGGTGACCATCGCCCAGTTCCAGGAGGAGCTGGAGAGGCTCCGGGCCTGTGTCGCCCAACGGGACAGTCTAGAAAAGGAGCTGCTGGCACACAAGGCAGACAAGGTAACCAGCAGAGGTTGTTTGCACCACATTAACTAAGCAGCCAAAACCATCTGTTATCTTGATTACACCAAAGGTAGCACATATTGTACCGAGTGTTTGATGAAATAAGTGCTTCTCCTCGTCGCTCCAGGCAGAGTTGGCCCGAGTGCGCGAGCAGCTCCGCCAGGCTGAGGAGCAGCTCCAGGCGTCCCGGCAGCAGGCCTCCTTGCTGGCCTCGGAGCTGCGCGACTCCGCGAGCGCCCGCGACCACACGATGACCGAGCTGTACCGCGCCCGCGTGGAGGCGGACAAGCTCCGTGCAAGTCTAGCAGACGCCCAGGCCGAGTGCCAGCGCATGGAGAGCCAGTTAGACCGCATGAGGAGCGTTGCACAGAAGGAGGTGGTCAGTGGCTGACTTCCTTTCCTTTCTTTTTCACCTCCTGTGCCTTGGTACCCTGACATTTGAATTTATGAACACATCAGATTATCTTAAGACAGTGAAAGCAAATGAAAAATTGGAAACGATCAGCGGTGGTCTTTAACTGCTAGAAGAGAACACACCTCGATCCTCAGCATTGTCTCTTTTTTTCCTCCCTCCCTCTTTTGAACCCTGCGCTTCAGGGTGTTGGTACCAGCGGGGAGGTGACGCCCAGCATGATGGTGGTGTCCGAGGCAGAGGCGGAGCTTCAGAGGGAGGTGGAGGAACTGAAGTTGCGTCTCCACATGGCTGCCGAGCATTATAAGGAGAAGTACCGAGAGTGCCAGCGACTCCGCAGGCAGGTGGCCAAACTCAACACAAACGAGTCACAGGGGGTGAGTCGCCAACGGACACACACATGTAGACAACCACGAAAGCACAAAACAACACCCCGATCTCACTACCGGGTGTGTGTGTTCATAGGAACAGAAGAGGAACGCGTCCACCGAGACGACACTGGAGCCACTGACCCCGAGTCCAGACTCGCCCACTGAAGGTGCACGTAAATGAAAACAGGAGTTTGGGTTCAGTTTGAGGAATAAATGCACTTATTTCCAAACATACTGAGCTGCTGGCAAAATATTTAAACACGTTAATCTATACCCATGTTCAATAGTTCAATTAAAAAAAACATCCACAATAGAAAAGAGGTTAATTTCACGAACAGCATCCACAACAGAAAATGGGATCATGACATGAAGCTATGCAAGGCCTTGTGGGGTTTAAGGACACGGAGGCTCAGAAGTAATAGTTATAATTGGGGATAGTAATAGTTGGGGGATGTGTAAATTAACAGTGCTGTTCATTTATCCAACATAAAAGTGGCATGGAATGGTGAGCACTTGCTGTGTTTTAGAGTGACATACATTTGCTATATCATCCCGCTCACAGGACTTGATCACTGATGAGGTGCCAGTTTTCCAATTTGGAAGCAAAACAAAAACAAAAAACACGGCACTTCGGTTACAGAGATGTGCCAAATGCACTTAAAATACAGTAAATCCCAAGATGACTGCGGATGCTATTTGAAAAAAACAAAACAAAAGCTGACTAAATTTGTCAAACCGCTGCACCCCCAATCCTTGTCACTCTGAAATATGAGTATATAATCTGCAGTATAAAAGGAATTGTGTTCCCTCAGTGTGGCCGATGACACCATGAGCGAAAGAGATCATTAATCATTGCTTTAATGTCTTTAAAGCTTGACGAGCCATCACATCACATCTTTTACAGTAAAGTTGAGTCACAGCCTTGTTACACAGAAGAAATGCATGCAGAGATTTTTACTCTGCGCTGAGATGATTAATGCTGTGTAATAACAAAAAACTGCAGTTGCTGTCCTTCAGTAACCAGGAAACTCAAATCCATTCATTAAAATGCTTCTATATGATCTATGAGATGGACTGAATGAATGAGGAAATTGAAACCCACAAACTCGTTCTTTTTTTGAAAAAAAGAATTTACATTTTTCCGTTAAGATCGCTGCGTGCTGAGCCTGCCGATGTCTGTTAGTAGCGTGCAGTTATCTTGATTGTCAAAAAAAAAAAAACCCTGTGTGTTTTTGCAGGAAATATTGCTACCACAGTCCTACAAGAGGCTGCTGAAATGACAATCAGCCCTGAGCTCAACAACGGGGAATCCACACACACGGACACACTCATCAGCACGGGGAAGGAGGACGTGAAGAGCGAGAGCGCCGAGGCCAAAGCACACCGAGAAGAAGAGAGGGGAGAAGAAGAGAAGAGCGAGAGCCTGCAGGAGGACAGCCTGAGGATGACGAGCTGGGTGGAGGTTGAGCGCAAGCACGGCGAGGAGAAGAGCGCGGCGGAGGAGAGAGCGGAGGAGGAGGAGGAGGAGGAGGAGGACGCCGCCGCGGCGGAGCAGGTGATGCCGGAGGTGGAGGGGAGGAGCTTCGAGGAGGCAGAGAAGGAACAGACGCGCTCTGTGGAGGAGGAGCTGGCGATGATGGAGGAGAAGTGGAGGGAGCAGTGTGCCATCAACGAGACGCTCAAACAGCGGCTGGCCAATGAAGAGGAGCGATTTAGAGTGAGACGTTTGACGCGCGCGCACACACACACACACACACACACACACACACACACACACACACACACACACACACACACACACGGCATCTTTAAATTCAGAGCGGTCAGTTTTAATTCAGAAATTTTGGACATACTGTACATATATTGATGCCACTGGTCTTGTAATGAGCAGCGACACCCAGTGCACTCTGGGTAAATATCGGTTACAACAGTGGAGACAAATTATGTACCTCTTTTTCCCCTTTTCTCAGATGTAACCGCAATGCTCTCTGCTCCTAAGTCTGTTTTCCACTCCATTTAATGGTCATATTTCTATCATTTCTACAGGGACGTTATAGTTTGCTGGTTGCATGCATCCAGTGTCTTGAATTGACCTTAAATATTGCACTAAAGCTGTAATAAGCCTGATCATAATTTTTGGTTACCCTCGGAAAACACGTGTTGTTTTGCCCCATGTTCACCCGCTAACCTCTAATGCAGGGTTGTCAAATTCAATTTCCGAGGAGACCAAAATCTAAATTCAGAACACATGGTTCAGTAGCCCAGGATGAAGCCGACCATTTCATTTGTTTAACAGCTAAATTCATAAAACAACGCAACAAAAAAACAGCCACAGTTGTGCACGTGATGTTCAAGACAAATTTTTAAAAAATTAATAAATAAATAAATAAAAGACAGCTATCAACAGTGCAGATGATTGCTCAGAAGTTTTACCTTTCTGAGCTGCTGAAGCTCTCAGGATGGCGTGAAGGTGTCGGTCAATGAAACGTGTCCTCTCAGATGTTTCAAATTCATTACTGAGGGCTGCGGAGAAACTGGCTTCCTCTGACAGGATGGTACTTAATGTGCTCAGTGTGCTGCTACTTTGGAGTTGTTAGTTCACATGAGACACATGCAGTCACCGTCACGGCGTGCATGTGTGCCGTTGCAGAACCCCACGTTGGGGAACTTGAGTGAGGGAGGGGCTGCTTGCATGAGCGGCGCGCGTGACGCTGTCGGCTGGAAATTGCAGCGCGGTGTTTCAGACGTCAAGGTTTTTTTTTGTTTGTTTTTTTAAACCCCAGAAATCATGAAACATTTAGATAATCCAGCCGGCTGTATTTTTTTAATAGTGTAGGTTCACTTGTGAATGACTCTCGATACATGAAAATACACTTCTCAGACCCTGAGAAAAAGGTCGTTTTGCCAGTTGGTTACAGATGATCAAATATTCAGAGGCGAGCATGAAGCCGAGGCCCTGGTTTATTCCATGCATGCACACGTCCTCGCTGCGTTCATACCACACATGAGCCAATGTGTGTGGTATGTGGGTGTGATTCGATACGAGCGCTCGGGCCCGCTGCGTTTTGCGTGCGAGTGTCCGCCGAAGTACCTGCTGGCATTTAATCTCCATGAGTGAGTGTGTGTGTTTATCGGCGCTGTAAATAAGGCTCTCCCCCTGTCTTTGGTAGAGTCTCCCGTCTGAGGCGAGTGCCCCGGGTCCCAGGCTGCTCTTAATGGCCCCCGAGACTGACAGGAGAGGCAGCCGCGGAGCGTCATGCTTTACGACTGTTTACATCAGCCATCCAGAGGACGGAGTGAGGGAGCGGAATAGACAGAAAGAGACAGAAGTGGGGGTGGGAGGAGGGGGAGGGGGGGGGTTCCCTACCTGAACTTAACCCTCTAATGCTGAGCCATAAATCGCTGAGAGAGGGGGAGAGAGGACAACGGGAGATGAAAGGGAATTATGGGGAAAGCGAAAGAGCCAAACACAATTTAAGAGTGAAAAGAGTGGGAAAGACAGACCAGACATGAAGCAGAGAGAGGAGCCGGGGGAGAGGAGGGGGCTCGGAGTCTTTTTAGCGGGGCGAGATGAGAGACGAGCGGCCAACCAGCCATGGAAACTACAGTATCCAGCAGGGTCAGCACTGTCTGTTAAAAAAGGGGAAGAGATTTACTGGGATCCCCCGGCCTGCCGCGCTCCTCCTCCAGCCGGCCCCGGGCTCAGACCCGCTTTCTGTGGCTTTGCTTGTGTATTTTACAGTAAGAAGGACACTTTTGACAGAGCTCCGGGTTAAATAAAAGCCAGCCCACCAAACACTATCTGCCCGGGTGTAAATCCACTGATTGCCAGTTGACACAAATGGAGCGGAGATCCCAGCGAGGCAGCAGAGACGCATGCAGTACGTTTGATAACGACTGGTCAATCAGTCAGAAAATAAAGCAAAAGCTATTAACATGCTCAGTTGTTTACTCCATGATGTAAGCGAAAAGGTTTTTTTTTTTTTAATCCCAGCTTTTCATGTGTGAGAATTTGCATCGTGTTTTTGCCAACTAAACATCGCAAGGTTAACACGTTAAGGTAACAGAGACGAGTGCAGAGACCAAGGAATTAAGGTTGGTGACAGAATTAGTGACTCGACCAGTTGAACTGTCGTCCAAACATGGCTGCGCTGTGCACGAGTAGTTGTTCTTTTAATTTTGATTATGCAAGGGAACAAATTTTTGATTCTCTCAGGAGCGTGGCGGTGCTGCCACCTGCTGATGAACCAACTAAAGCTTTATTCATTCTCGTTCCTTTCAATAAACGTTAGCTTTTGCATTAGCTGTGAGCATTTATTTATTTATTTATTTTTTTAAAATTTAAATCTGCGCACCACAGGCATTCGTGTGATGAGGAACAGCACAAACTCCTGTTTGATAAATGGTCATTTAGGTTCAGCAGTGTTATCACTGCGTTGCACGAGATGCAGAAGTAGAACGATGACAAAATCCAGTCGACGTTATTCTGTGTCAGCCGCTGAGAAAAAATATATATCAGTCAACCGCTACTCAGATTACAGGATGATTCTCTGCAACACCAGTAAGAAGAAGTGGAAAAAACGGATTGACAGACCGCGATTTGTTTGGTTCAGTCGGCTATAAATACTCTGTCGGCGGCAGCCAAACTTCCAGTGCCTCTGGTGTAGCCAGTGGACATCTGAGCCAAGACGTCCTCTTTCATTCTGCGGATTGATGCACAGGAATGCAGATAATTAAGGAAAAAAAAAAAACGTAATTGCCAGGCGATAGCTGCATTTTTGCGTTTATCCGCACTCAGCCAAGTAACGCCACGAAGGCGCAGATTACAGTCTTGACCCTCGTCTACGGATTCTGCATATCCACACGACGACGTCCGTGTTGCTTGGTTCGGCTCTCGTTGGCCCCGGTCTGGCATCTGTCAGGGAAACCTGACCGGGTTTTGATTCCAAAAGCAACCGCTGATTATTTTTTTTTTATTCTTCCCCCACCGCTCTCCCTCTTGGCTTCAGGTGCAGATGGCGGAGCGAACCAGCGAGGTGATGGAGCTGAAACGCAACCTTGCCCAGGCCCTGAGAGACAAGGAGCAACTGCAGGAGGTGAAGCAGCGCTGCCAACCACTTGATATGAAAGGCCGGTTGTGTCTGGCGGCGCAGCATCAACGAGCTGATCGTCAGATGATAAATCATGGGAAAATTCCGTTTCAGCACAAAGGAATGCGTTGAGTGTAGGTTCCCGATTGAAGTCCATATACTCATGGGCGCTTCAGTTCGGGGCGTTAACCCCTTTGTGGCCTCCTCCTCCCCTCTATTCCCCCAACTTCATTAATGCATCTATACTTGCTTCTTTTGCTCGCGAGTACGGTGGCATTATACAGTGCAAATGCCAGGCGACGTGTCTGTTTCACCTTCTCAACCCTGGTTTAAATGTTAAACCTGATAGCAGCACGCTAATGAAGTCATCAAGAGAGGAGGGCGGCGAGAGGAGAGGGAGGGAGGGCGGGAGGAAAGGCGGGGGGCGGGGGGCTCCTACCAGCGAAGCCGGAGCAGAGGGAGCCAGAGTCTGACACCCATTACAGTAATGAGTAGGGTACTAATGCTCGCGCCTCAGATATAATCACAAAGGGCAGCAACAGTGTAGAGGGAACCTTAACTCTGAGCTCACTACTTACTCCCTCCGTGGCTCCCAGCAGTGAGAACTCAGGGTCAGTTCCTCTCTCACCAAGCGATGATGAGCATCCCTCCGAAAAGTTGAACTGCTTGTCGATGCGTCTTTTCAAAGCTTAATTGGACTTCACCCGGAATAGCGAGTACGAGGCGATCTCCACTTCTGGGATCTCGTCTCGGTCGGTCGGTCGTGCGTCACAGCTCCTGTTCAAACTCGCATCCGACGGAAAGTGGGCGGCCGCGGGCACAGCTGCGAACACGCACTCGACCGCTCCAATCACGTCTCGACTGTGCGCGCGAAAACACGGTATGTCCCGAGCTCGGTTGAAGGAGCGCCGCCGCAGCTGACTTTGTAGACGCAAATATGCAGTCGCTTGGCACAGCAACCACATCATACGCGTTTCGATCCACCGGCGGCGGTTCTGAAGCGGAGTGTATTGTCTGCTGATTCTTTTCATGTGCCGATTTTGCCATCTCCCTTATTCTTAAAGCCTCCTTGCTGGATAATGGAGCTACCTGGTTCCATGGTTTCTTTTTCTCCCAACAATTTGAAAACGCTACATGCGCATAGTCTCGCTTTCTTTTTGGTTATTTTTTTTCACACTTTAAACAGATGCTCCTGGTGAAAGTCCTCCGTCTGGTTATCTCCTGGCCTAGAGTCGCCTTATTGCTGCCGTCGAGCGCAGGCGTCCCTGCCCGCGATGCGATTGGCTCCCCCGCGAGGCGCGTCGGCGCGGGCCTGATCAGAGCCGCATGGATGGGTTTCTCTCTGTCTTGTCTGTCCTCCAGGAGCTGCAGCGTTTCGTGTCGAGGCAGAGGGAGCAGGAGGACAGCGGTCAAGGTAGCGAGGTGAGGCAGCCCATGTTGCTGCGCTACCCGCTGCCCTACCCCCAGGACCCCTCCCCCCCGCCTCTGGTGCCACAGAGGCCCGCCGAGCTGCAGTACGGCAATCCTTACTCCACCGACGCCACCAAAGGTGCCGCCGCCGCTCCTCTCTCTCCCTCCCTGCGCCGCCTTCCTTCATCCTCGCCGCAGGGCGGCTAACAGCTGTGTCACCGTCCTCTTCTTCTCCTCCTCCTGTCCAGACCGGGTGGATGCTGCATTGTCTCCCAGCCACATGTCCCGGCCTCCCCCCGAGGCCCCGTCTTGCACCCCTCCCTGCGCTCCCCCAATCACGCCCCCAAGCCCGGACCCCAGCGCACCAGGATGGGACAGAGAGGTGGTCTGCATCCAGCCCTCCCGCAGCACAAGTCCACCGGAGAGCCTGGAGCACCCGCCGGAGGAGCCGCGAAACGCAAGTGCCGACAAAAGCGCCGTCGCTATGACAACCATCGACAAAAAAGCAGTTAACGGCTGACTCCTCCCGAGTCAGAGGGGTAGCTCGGTCAAATCCGGTTCGATCCGTCTTGCAATCAAAACACTCTCTCAGTATTTCACGATCTCCTAATGAATTGCAACGTTAAATATAATCCTCTTTAAAGCTCCCTCTGCTTTCCTTCATATTTCCAGTCAGCAATGAATTCCTGCCATTCCTGCCGTCTCTGGAGCGCTCCACTCCAGTGAATGAAGGGAATACATGCCCTTAGAAGCTTTGAACTTGTTTGCATAAAGCTCTAATTAACGCCGCTCCCATAAAGAGCTCAAGAGGGGGCAAAGATAACGGCCGGCAGAGTGATTACGAGAGATTTTACACAGCGTCAGAACCTGCGATCCCTGGATGGATCATATATTTGGTTGTTTGGGAGCAGCGGTATTAACGAGAGGTTCTTTGTGCACTGCCTCGCACACTCGCATTAACTGCTTTATTTCATGGGCCTTTCCCCGTCGGTCACAACCTCGCAAATGAAGGGTCATCGTCTGCCCTCCCTGTGTGTGATAGGTGGGTGAGGCGGCTCAGCCATCGTGCGACCATCAGCCCGGCAGCCACGGCGACGCCAGGAGCAGCTTCTGCTTTGACTCAAGGTAGCGTGCAGCGACGGCAAATCATACACAGCAGCGTGAAATCAAAATGCTTCCATAAAAGAAACAAATGACATAAACACCTTAAACCCAAATCTCTAATTGTTGGGGGCGGGGGAGGGGCCAGCTGACCTCCTCTGAATGGGTTGTTCATGCTACATAACAGAAATTCTTTAGAGATTTATGAGCACTCGAAGACATCATGACAAGGGTGTGATATTCTCCCATGAAATTATTACTAATACAATTTAAATTTTATTTGACCATATTTTGAAGCATTTATATCATTTTTTTTATTAGGGGGTGAAGGCAATGAAACATCACATTGCTGTGTGTAACACCTCGCAGGCTCGTGCATAGATCTGTAGGGACCAAACGGCCCCCAGGAAAGCGGCTTGAATGTTGGTCTCTGTAATTTGACTCTTGAATGCCGGTTGTTCATCAGGTTTAGCCCCCGAAAATCACACTTAACCTCTGATTCAACGACCTCCCTGACCCCACCCACCACACACACACACACACACACGACTTCTCTCCTTTCTCCCCCCTCCCCCCGCAGAAGCGACGTCCACAAGCGCTGCCCGCTCTGCGAGGTGATCTTCCCCCCCAACTTTGAGCAGCGCAGCTTCGAGCAGCACGTGGAGAGCCACTGGAAGGTCTGCCCCGTCTGCTCCGAGCAGTTCCCGCTCAACTGCCAGCAGCAGCTCTTCGAGAGGCACGTCCTCACGCACTTCGACGGCCACGTGCTCAACTTTGACCAGATTGAATGAACCGGCGGGCGGGCGGGCGGGCGGGCGCAGGGCGAAACCAACAGTTCTGACACACCGTCTGGGTTAATGCGCATCATCAGCTCCTAGTTCATTTTGGCTGAGGTTGGGTTCTCGTTAATATACAATCATTAGCACTTTTTTGCAGCAGTTGCAAAGGCTGGGAAGGAAGCAGAGCGTTGGAGCTACGCCGCCAGGGTTCCGTCGCGTAGGTTTGCTTCCACCTCAACACGCTAGTCATCACCGCTCGAGAATAGTGCTCGGCCGCTGTGGCGCTTCCTTTCCTTTTTATATTGTTTTTTCAAGCTCATCGTTCTGCTTCGGGGGACTAAAGCACCATCGGTAGTGCATGTGCATATTCTGTGCTCACAACAGTTTAAAACCTACCAAACTTCAGACGTGTAAGCTTAAAGATTGAATTTTAGCCGGAGAGTGAAAAAAAAAAACTGGCCTCACTGCCGTTTCTGAACTACGGGGGAGAATTCACCACTTTACACGTCGGTGACCAGTCAGTGTTGCCATAAATTCCTCAGTGTGCGCGTCCCAGAATGCAATGCGTGCAAGCTCTAGATACCAAACTACCAAATCTCATCTCACCTCATCTTCTTCCGCTTATTCCCGTTACGGGTCTCGGTCGCCCTGGAGCCGATCACACACCCCCACACAACTCACCAGCATGAAGGACAGACAACCACTCACACTTGCACACACACCTACGGGCAATCTAGTGTAGCCAGGAGTAGCCGGAGAGAACCCACGCAGACACGGGGAGAGCATGCAAACTCCACATAGAAAGACCCCGGGCCGGGAAGTAAACCTGTGACCCGAGGCAACGGTGCGGACCACCACACCACCGCGTCGCCCTGTTGACGTAATGCCGCCAGCTGACATGGATGGGATGAAACACAGCTGGAGGTTGATGTGAACATCGGAAAGCTCCTCTGAAGGCGCAACTATGTAGCAGGTGAAGACGAGTCGGTGTCAATTAAGGTGAATTGCTAAATCGATTGAATCGAATCCAAACCCCCCACCCCCCCGACCCCAACTCAAAGTGGTAGACGTCAGGCCTCCGCTCTCCCTCCATGTTAGAAAGAAAACAAGATGCAGGAGACATCGGCTGTCCGGAAACACTTGGGACTTGATGATGTCAAGACAAAGGCAGGCTGCTAAATCTGCGATCTGTCACTGACGTATCTCGCAGATCTATCTTGATTAACAACCTCAGCACTCTAATAGGCTTTTAGTTTGGTGGTAGAAAAACAGATCATCCGACCATATTTCCTCAAAAAGGGAGAAGCAGGTCTTTATTAGAGGCAGGCTTTTATTAGAAAGATGTCTTTGTCTTTAATTTGCTGTGTTCCATTAGTATGTTTGATCATATTTACTGTGAAGCTTCCTCATTTCCTGATTTGCACATGAGATTAGCGCTCGGCGTCTCGTGCCGCGAAAGCAGCCAACGGCTGTAAGTGCATCACGCAGCGTGGCGCCTTTCCCAAGGGGACTTTTAAGTAGGAAAATCAGGAAAGTGGACAGGTTACAGCATTTGCATATAAACTATGAGACCTCTCTGCACAGGTGAAGCCCATATTTGCTTTCAGCTGTGTCCAATCCGTAACAACGATTAAGTCATTTTAGAAATCAACAAACAATCCGTAACGCCGTTGCCGCCCCGTTTCACTCGCGATAGAATGAAGCATCTATTTTAATCGCTTTTAAAAAACGTGCTTGTTTGTATTCACTCAAATTTTTGACCACCTTTGTTTTTTTTGTTTTTTAATGAGGGGAAAAATAAAGACGAGCAGATGCGCGTGGTTTCTGGGCCCCCGCGTGGATTATAACAGCAGCAGTCTGCTGAGACCGAAGCTTCAAATAATGACTTGTTGAAGCTCCGGAGCCCAGAAAAAGGTCATCAGGAGAGATTTCCTGGTTGCACAGACACGGAGCCGAGAGAGCCAAACTGCAAAGGCCTCCAGCTCCTCCTTAACACCAGTGACGTGTCTGCAACAGGCTCCAGTGATCCTAAAGTCGTTTGCATTAGAGACCCCTGACTGGGTTTGTGATCCTGTTTTTTTTTTCTTTTTTTTGCTTTGGTTTGTTTTTGTTTTCTTTTATGACAGTTCTGCGCAGACAGCTTAGCGAGACGTTACATAAACATGTTAAGTTTCCACGCCTCCCGACCGTCTGCAGTGGGTCTGAAACGGAATTGTTTTCATAAGAGTGCATGCGCATTCAGGCTCGTTTCCCCCCTCGGCTCTTCAAACACTCGTCAAAAGTAGCACACGCCGAGGACCGCGGCGCCTCGGCTGACGACATCCACCATCATCCGTAACCGCGCGCGCACGCGAAAAGTGGTGAATTTTCCCTCGAAGTGGTTACGACAAAGCAGCTGTTTATTTATCTTTTTAGATGTCCACACGATTCAGAGTCTCGAGAGGTGTAAGGCGTTTCTAGTGTAAATGCAGAGAATCGAGTATATGATGTCCGAAGAGAGGCATCGGCCGTTTGACGGCGGCTGCGGGGGGCAAAAAAATGTTCCGACTTGAACTGGAAGTCGTCTTTCGATGCCTTCCAAACTGCAGCTGGCGCGCTGGAGTCCTGCAAATGTCAGCAGTTCAAATTAAGAAAACAGCACTACGTTTTTATGTATCTGCACTAAATAAGGCTTTATTCTGAATGTACTGTACAAATGAAAGTAAGCTGTGGAGAGGTCTGTGAACTACTGTTGTGGCCACGCCATCGTTACTCCTTGTTTTTTTTGTTTGTGTTTTTTTTTTTTTTTTGTTGTTGTTGTGATGAACGAATGACGAGCTCAGTGACGATTTTACTCACTGATGTGCACTTTTTGGTCAGGTGGTCAGAGGCTGGGCCCGGTGGCTTTGTTTGTCTGTGGAGGTGCCCTTCGCCGCGTTTAAGGGCAACGGAGAGCAGGAAACTGACGTTAAAGACACTTTTGTTATCTTGTACTGCCAAGTTTTAAAGACGCCCTTCATGTGTGTCTCCATCAGGCCTCGTCCTATTCTACTGTCATTACAAAAGAGACACCTAACAGCGTTGTATTCAGGCTTAAAAAAAAAGAAAAAGGAAAAAACTGCACCTGCCCAGTAATCACAGTGTGTGTGTATGTGTGTGTGCGTGCGTGTCTTGTGGTCTGACGCAGCCCCCCCCCACCTCCCAACCCCTCCACTCCCCTCCCATGTGAGAATGTCAGGATGGCGGTCTCAGTGTAAGCTGCAAAGATGTTTATGAATAAAGTAAAGCTTGTCTAAATGCATTTCGAGTCCAAGTGTCGCCCGTCATTGGTCAGACAGAGAAGACAGACGCATCAGTCTGAGTGTCACAACTCTTTACTTTATTTTGCTGTTTTTTTTGTTTTTGTTTTTTCTGGGATGTTTCCTGTTTACATTTAAGCAGCTTCTCGTATATAGAAAGATGGTTTGATATCGTTTACAAGTAACTCTGCTCAGAACCTGATGTCCCTCCCCTCCCCATACAAAAAGGAAACATTGGTCTCCACGTTACATAAGAAAATATAATTTAAAAGCACTTGACAACAGACACGTAACAATACATTCACTGTACACGGTATATTGAAATCCCTCTCATCCGCTCCTCCTGCACACAGCCTCCTCTCCTTGTGGTTAATACTGCAGTCAGCCTCCCATTCCCTCCCCCCCTTTTTTTTTTTTTTTTTTAAAAAGTTGAAACTATTGCCATGGCGACAGTGGAGCCTGTGAAGCAGCGATGGTTTCACGAGTGTTTGACAGAGCTCTCCGTGCATCTCGGCTCGGCTGCCGGCCACAGGAACGTTCTCCCTGGATTGACGCGTTTGTCTATTGCACATGAACCGTTATGTCAGCTTTGCTCTCAGGCTGGCGAGTTCACAGATTTACACTGAGACGCGATCCCAGCTCACTTATTGGTGCTTCACAGGCCACGTGTGTTCTTATCTGCGTAGCGGCGCGCTAACAGAAATGACTGGAAACATGGGTACCTAAAGAAAATTGGGGGGGCGGGGTTAAAATCGCGTGCGGGCCGACCGCTTCGCCGCGTGCAGTGCGGAAAATTTAATGTCAGCCAGGCCAAGCTGTTGCCATGCTTACCCTGTGGTGTCCATGGCAACAGCAGGCTGGAGGGCAGGAGGATGTGTGCAGGTCAAAGGTCACTGTACCCCATTGCATGAACAAAACGGAAAAGCGCTGAGCTGACGGCAGCATAAGGTTGATGAGGGAATGATCTCATGAATGAATGTGTCTTGGCACGGGACACTTGCACCGCTCTGTTTTGTTTTGTTTTTTTTTGGTTGTTTTTTTGTTTTTTTTAATAGAGGCAATGAATGATGAAATCCCTGTCGGGGGCAACATGTTGGCCACCGCAACACTACATGATGCAACGCCGCCGGCCAGCCAGCCATCCTGCTCCACAGGAGTTAAACCAGCGTCCTGGCACAAAATCACACACAATATAATAACACTCTCAAGGCTGATGACTTGGATACTGCTGAAAAAACGTTTTTGCTCACACACACACACACGCACGCACACTTCACATATACACACACCTGTACATACAACGGACTGGAATGCTCTTGTCTACAACACACACACACACACACACACACACACAGAAATGACAGGTTGTAGATGGTAATCTCTTTCAAATACAAATCTCTTCGCTCACACATTCGCACGTATTTCTCCTGCTATGACACAGAAAAGCATGCATGGAAAACATTCAGTGTACATCCGCTCATCCGCACGTCTCGGAGGCGCAATGACGAGGAAAATCATTGCCACACTCGTTTGGCGACCTCCAGTCATTTTCCCCTCCCACCATCCCCTCCCCTTCCTCATCAGGCACATGGTATGGTCTACGTTTGGCAGTGGAGAGCTGTTGGCAATGATCGTGGAAAAAAAAACCAAACCAAAAAAACAAAAAAAAACAACAACAAAGACCTTAGCAAACGGAACACAGCACGATGCTTAAGCCCTCGCTGTATCTCGGGTGCGCTGAAAGAGGAGCCCGATCTGCAAACACTGGAGATATGAAGCGTATGGATGGCTTTCCGCGGGAATGAAATGTCTGGACCTTTAGGATATGCATCATTGGAGTGGGCTGGGCCCTGATTTCTCGACGAGGGCGAAAAAAATAATCACACGGGACTTAAGAGTGTGTCAAGCTGAAAGGCATTTTAGCTCCTAAACTCAAGGATGCGGCGTCATCCAGCTGCGTGACCTCATCTCAGATCTGACCTGTGAGGCGACGGGACTGGCCATCTCAGCAAATAAGGAATGAAAGGAACACTTACTGATACATTGGGGAAAGAAAAGCTACCTAAAACACTGACAAAAATATATATAAAATAAGGCTTGAAAATAAAATGTAACTATGAATGTATATGCTCATGAATACTTTTATATATCTTTATGTACACGTACATATTTCACTATTGTTTATATATCAATATATCTATTTAAAAGTATAACTTAACTCTCGCCCCTTGAAGCTTCTTAAGTTGCTTTGAAGGATCGAGGCTCTGTGGGCTTAGATCAGCACTTTCAAGTCAACTTCATCCCGCTCAAGCAGGGGGCGGGGCTTGGCTGCACTTCCTGTTTCACATGTCGTCCTCTTTTCAACTTCCTTTCGTTTGTTTTTTTGTCTTTTCTTGCTGTTGTTTTGTTTTTTACAGTTAGCACCTTCTGTAAATCAAACGATAGAAAAAAAACTCACGTGATAGCGTATACGAATGTGCAAATGTACAACAATTTAAAAAAAAAAAAAAAAACACATAGAAATACAGTTTTCTTTTTTCAAAAAAAAAAAAGAAAAAAGAAAAATACATGACCTGGCATGGATAAAAAAAAAATGTAACAGTTAAAAAGTTGAAAAATAGAAAAAGACCAAAAAAAACAAAAAAAAAAACTTAAAGCATGCACTTGATCCTTTAGTGTGTGGCAAAGGGAAGGGGTCGGGAACGTCAGGATAGGGCAACATTTGGGGTGGGTGGGTGATTGATGAGGCCGCCGCGGGCTCTAGCCTTGAATCTTACGCAGGATCTCCGTGGAGACGGGCGGGTGGAAGTTGATGGTGTGGTGCCTCAGGCCCTGCGAGGTCTTGTAGCTTTTGCCGCAGCGACACTTGAATGGCTTCCTCACACGGATCTGCGTGCGGTGGCCGTTCTTGGCGTGGTATTTGATGCCGTTCACATTCTGCAAGAGACGGGGAATTGAGGTTGGCGGCGCCGTCGCAAACTGGGACACTTGCACAGGTTTGTGAGGGTAAACTTCACTCACTTTCCAAAGGTATCAGACGGTTCGAGATCACGATTATGATGTTGTCATTAGCAACTGTGAATATTAATTCAAAGCAAATTCCTACAAATATCAATGAATATGGTGCCTTTGTTCATTCTATCAGCTGTTCATATTCATTTTGACAGTCCTTTTTCATCATAATTAGCCTAACATTCACGAATTTAGATGCCTGGAGACGAGCAAACAATTATCAGAGGTTTATTGCCATGCGAGTTTTTCACAATATGAGGAATTCACCATGACGACAGGATCAATATGCCGGCTTATGACACATTTGATTGCGTCATTAATTTGCGATTCACATGAAGACTGCTGGGAAGGTTGACGTCTGAGCTCTTAAATCTTCAACAGGAATAAACATCAAGCTGCAATTGCACAATAGAGAACTTTTTTCTTTTTTTTTAATCTGACAGCAGCGCAACTCAAAATTTCTCCGTCATGTTTAAACTTGTGACAATGACGCTCTGATTTTTGTACTAAAGCGGAACTACACTGAATTTAGACATCAAAGTCACTACTGGCACTGCAAAAATCAAATAAATTGCCTGGAGTGACCGCCCATGGGGAGTCCAACAATACGAATAGTGTGCGCTGCTAAAACGACGGCGTGCTCCTTTAAGGATCTGACATTTTTAATTTAGCATGGTGGGGGGTTTTTTTTGGGGGGGGGTGGCAGGGTGACTTTCGTGGATATACTGTAGTTAAATTAAAAGGTCAACACTGCTGTCACATCAATGCACTACAGTAACAGCCGGGAGCCACTTCATTACGACTGGAGGGCACAGAATCAATAAAAATCTGCTGAGCAGCAGCCCTCATAGAAGAATAATAATAAACAAAAGTTCGTCGGCTTTAGAGGTTTTTCTTTTTGTTGTTTTATTTGGTAACTTTGGACTAAGCCAGGCTGTCCTTTTCCCCTTTTTAATGTCTTTACGCTAAAGCTAAAGCTAAAGCTAAGCTATTTTAAAATTCTTATTTACCAAGAGATACATAACTAAATTATGGCAAAAATCAAAATCATGATTATTGTTATTGGAAAGCATCATTTTAATAATGATATCAAAATGATTGGGGATAATTATCCATCAAGTTTGGGAAACATGCATTTACAGAACTTAAATGTAATTCAAATGAAAAACTAGTCAAATATAAATGTTAGTAGAAAAACTGAATATAAAATATCGTGGAATAGAAAAATTAATGTATGTTTTTGAGAGCAGGATGGGCAGGATGTGATATTATCAAGAA
Organism: Dactylopterus volitans; assembly: GCA_901007715.1. Classification (NCBI taxonomy): domain Eukaryota; kingdom Metazoa; phylum Chordata; class Actinopteri; order Syngnathiformes; family Dactylopteridae; genus Dactylopterus; species Dactylopterus volitans. Next base: position 14,004 of record CAAKHG010049660.1, on the reverse strand, counting down.
TGTCTTTTATTAATGATGACTGACAATCAGTCAAGATGGCGCCAGATGGCTTGCCCAAACATTGCTAAAAAATGCCACCTGTCTACTGGCTTTTTTGACAAATGCTCTTAAAAAAACATCACCTTTGATCCAGATGCAAAAAAAACATCTCTTCGCCCCACTTTCCCGTTCAGGAATTCCCACTCACCTGCGCCACACTCCGATTCCATCGCCTCGGAGGGGGCGCCACACATGCAGGGGCGAACACAAGTGTTTGTGTTGGGGAAGACAAGATCCCGCCTGCTCATGTGATCCCATGTGGTCTTCCTGTCTCTTATCTTCAAACATGCGATGCAACCTTTTCTGATCACACGCCCGTTTTTATCTGAGATCTGGACTGTGTGCTCCAGCTCGCATAGACTTCATTCTCCCACTGCTGCGTTTAAAAAGTCTCCTGAAACAGCATCCCTCCTTTGCCTAAACACTGGTGAGTTAAACGGTTGCTCCTCTGAACACCATTCCGTTACTTTAAATCAAACCCTTAGGTCCTCTTGAGTACCATTAACTCTGTTCTCAACATGCCTGAATCTGGATACATCTCCAGAAAACTGAAAAATTCATCCAAGTTCTCCATCGAAAAGCTTACAATTATTAGAGCACAACATCTCAACCTTCTCATGACTCATCCGTCAGTGTCATGCCGCTGTTTTCGGCCAGTTTGAGGCAGCATCCAGCCTCCCTCTGCTAAAAGAAATACATGGTACCATGGAGCCTTCAGCGTGTCCCCGCAGATGTGGTCCCACCTCACCTTTAAAAGCAGATCTTTGAGACAATTGGTCCAAACATTCAAATCACCATTAACCACAGTCTGGCTTCTGATCTTGTACCAGCAGGTTTTTAACATGCTGTACTGCAACAATTGATCAAAAAACCCGACCTTGACAGATCGCTCCTTCCTAATTTTAGGCTAACCTCCTTCCCTTTCATAAAATTCTACAGAACGATATCCTCAAACAATTTTTTTGTTAGATATTTAAGGCATTCTTCAAGTAATCCAGTCTGGTATTAAAGCTAGTCACAGCACGGAATCTGCACTTTACAAGAATTTAATGATCCTTTACTCTCTACTGGCTCAGGCGATTCCACCGTTCTTATGCTTTTAGACCTCACAGCTGCTTCTGAAACAGTTGACCGCAGTGTCCTCATCTCTCGTCTGGAGCACCATGTTGGCATTAAAGATGCTGCTCTGGGATGGTTCGCTGCCATTTGTCTGGCAGAGGTTTTTCTATCCGCCTGGGCAACAGTGTATCTTGTCCCTTCTGCCATCGCTGCTCTGAACAGTTTGAAAAACTGTGATCCTGTGCCTCATCTGCATGTGTGATGTCTTGTGTGCCTTGTCCTTACTGTATTGTGATGTACACTGTGCCCTTCTGTCCGCTATCATGTTAAGTTTATGTGTTAATGGGGAGGGAGGGAGGGAGGGAGGGAGGGTCTGTCTGTCTGTCTGTCTGTATGTCTGTCTGTCTGTCTCTCTCTCTCTAGCCATCTATCCACCTCAGCACCCCTGTGGAATCCCTCAGGGTTCTATTCTTGCACCTATTCTTCCCCTCCCACCCCCATATTTCTGCTCCCATTAGGGTCCATTTTAAAAAAAAACAAAAAAACAAAAACAAAACATGGCATCTCTTTTCACTATTGTGCAAGTGACAGTTACACCTACCAGCCTTTGAAATAGAATCATGCAAACTCACTTCAACCTGTTAAACTGTCTCAATGGCATCAAAGCCTGGATGGCTTTTAACTTTTTAATGAGAGCA
>CAAKHG010049657.1:96079-115316 GCA_901007715.1 Dactylopterus volitans | reverse complement strand
CCGGCAACCACAGCAATCAAAGCCAGCACCTCAGAAACTATGCCACATTCACCAGCGGTCATTTTTGCAAATGCCTTCAGGTGAATGCAGCCAGCCTTGTCTTCCACACACTCAGCCTGCGGGCGGACACACACACACACACGCACGCACACACACACACACACACACACACACACACACACACACACACACACACACACACACACACACACACACACACACACACACACACACACACACACACGCTCATGTAAAAGAAGCCATTGATCCAGCCCTTCATTTCAGTGCAGTGGATCGTAGACTAATTTCTTTGAGTTTGAGTTTGTGTCAAAATCACGATGGCCGTTTTCGTAACGATGCACATTAATCTCAAGTAGATTGTTGATGTCCTGTCACGTCACTTCGAAAATTGTATGAGCGCTGACTCTAATTTGTCTTAGTCATCATAAGTTAAAAAACTTTTTGACCTTTTTCCTTTTTCTTTTTCTTTTTTATACCCACAAGAGCGTCCACACGCCCGCTCATACAAATGCAAACAATCACGACCAACCAGCTGAAGCCGCTCCGCGGCTCGTGACGGTAGAACTTAAGTCTTCAGTGTGCGAGGAGTCGGTGCTGCAGTGGGTGAAAGACATGTAGGTGTTGCTCGGTGAGGCTCATGCAGCTGATGTAACGTCGGATGTGGGCAGGCATGTCGTGCCGCGGGTAGTCATGTACACGCTTAAGTTAAAAAAACAAAATTCAACACGAAGAGCGGTTCAACAACGGGGAGTTCTGAGGACGCTTTCGAATGTGCCCGATTTTTTTTTTTATTCCCCAAAATTGTGATACAACTTTAATTGATTTAAGTTGCCGCACCTGTATGTTCTTGAAATGAAATTCGACTCTGACCACTTCTCAACATGGACTCATCTGTGCTTGAATTCATATGGATTCTATGCAGTTTGAAAAAAAAAAGAAAGAAAAAAGAACATGTTACAGCCTCACTGCATCAGCAAGCTGCTCCTTTTTTTTTTTTTAAATTATAGATTTCTTTTTTTTTTATTTCACAGTTCTAACAGCATGTTCAGTCAAGAAAAGTGTCATGACTCTTGTCTGTCTGAAATGAAGGCGACGCTGTCTCATGATGTTGTGCGACATTGATCCCGTAGTGAGGAGATGATGGTGGATAGATGGGTCAAGGACAGCCGTGACTCGGGCGGGAAAGAATACAGCCAGTTTGCTTTGTTCTCATTTTACTGCCGGCAAAGTGGTCTTTGCTGAACCTTGACCAAGCGGTTTGCCTCTCTGCCATGACCACAATTATCTCTTCACCTCATTTAGGTTAAGCCAACTTGACCTAACGTCTATTTGGTCGTTGAATATGTTTCTTCAGCACAGAGCCAGTCAATATTTCGCCATTGAAACTGTAAGCTGAGGCAGTTTTCCATCTCAGGGACTTGCAGGTAGTTTCAGGCCGCGGTTGGACCTCCTTTTAAAAACATTTTTTAGGGGGAATGGGTTCTTCTACCGGGGCTTAACACAGGCACGGAAACAATGGCAAACATAAAAGCCGCCTGTCCACTGGCCGAAAAAACCCCACTTAAACACGGCAACAATCGCCTCCCGTCAGCAGCGGGAAAAGCTCCGATCGGCATTGAGACGCGGGTCCAGTGACTCTGCAGTGCACACGGGTTTTTAAGAGCTCACCGCCAATCAGCTACAGTGGGAACATAACTCCAGGGTGCATGCACTAATTTACGGGGTGACGTTGGCGCGAAACATGCCGATGTCGCGACGCCACCTCAGGGCAATAAAAACAGACGCTGGCAGCTCCGGGGCGAGCGTCCCCGGTTCTGCTTTTATGGTTATAAGATGGTGCGGCGTCGCCCTCTCTTCGCCGTCTCAGCCACAAACTCCGTCCGCCCCCATCTCATCAGCGCTTGAACGCCATCCAGCCTGCGTGAAGATGGGTCGCAGCTTGTTGTTCCACTTGCGCTGGATTACTGCTGTTCTGCTGAGCTTCGGGATTGATTGGGCTAATTACTTGCAAAAGTTTGCGCCACATGACTTAGATTAACACAACGAACCCCTCCTGCCCAGCCCCCCCCCCAAAAAGAGTGTAGCTTACACTGCTGTATAATTCATTCTTGCGGCGCAAACGCTCCTTCCATCATTTCCTGGCTGAATCAAGTGCGCAGCCTCACATTTCCCCCACAAACAGCTGAAGAAGAGTGTCTAATTGTCTAAGCACTTTAAGCACTGCTGCATATGTAAGTGTCAGCAGTGTGGAGATGATAATTCCTAGGCATGCTAGCGTGGATAAACAGGGAAAATGGCTTCTGCATTATTGGATTCACTTTGCACAACAACTGTCCCCATAAGCCTTAATTTTCCTGAACAGCTTTAATTTTGGCAGGAATTTCTTACAACAGCATGGCGGGTAGCTGTACAGCGGTTTTATAGAGCCGTGCATGACTTTATGGCGTTCAATTATGACTGTGTCTCAGGTGCTTAACTCTCTGTATTTAGCAAATCCATTGTTGGCAGCTGCTTACTTAGCATTAGCACGTCACGCAATTATACACGTTGCCATAGAGCTGGAGTTTTTTTTTTGGGAAGGGGTGGGGGAGGGGGGTTTCTTAAGGAAATGGATATCGGAATGATATCCATTGCACAAATAACGTGGCTCAGAAGTGATGTTTCATCCCCCCCAGCCCGCTTCTGCGTACTTTTATCCATTCAAATATTTTTAACAAAAAAGAAAAAACAAACAGAAGATAGGTCATCCTGGCCCTGTTGTATGAGGGTTTTTCAGTGACTTTTCTCTGTTTCCTCTTTTTAAATAGAAACACCACTTTTGTCAGATCAGTGCGGCTTAATTGAACTCAGGAATGCAGCTGTTAAAGCCCCAATGTCTCTGCACCTCATTGCTGCGCATTGTTCTTTCCACACGGCAAGACACAGACAACATGACACGACGCCGGCTTTTACTGAGATAATTAAAGGGACTGAATATTTAACCGCAAGCATTTCATTTGTGCCATTTCGCATTCTTAACAATGGGAATAACTCTTTGACAGGATGCGCTGGATTATTTTATCATTGATTTTTTTTTTAAATTTAACCTGGCTGTTTTTTTTGGGTTTTTTTTTTTTTTTAAATCACTAATGGTAGAGGAAACAGGCTGCAATGAAAACACTGATATAACATCCACCTTTTGACCTAATGAGGAAGAACGCCCTGCATGTTTGCATCCAGCAGGTGCAGAGCAACGTAGGCGCTCATTTGGAGGCAGAGATGCGACGGTGAACCAAAGATGCAGGGTGGAGCTCCACGACAGCGATTTTTAAGAATGTGAGTCAGCTGATCATCCTCTGTCGGTTTAATCTCTTGCGAGTGACCCCTTTTACGCACGCGTCGAGTCACTTTATCAATTCCTGCTATCGTACATTCAACATTATGTGTAGTTGTGTGGAAAGCATCTATAAAATGAAGAAATCTCATCTGACCTTATGTCAAACTTGGCAAGTATGTCAGTGGGGTCTCGAGATTCAATGTGGATAATGATACTGGCTCCACTCTACTCGTCTTTGGTATCGGATACTTTTCTGAGGGTCGGTTCCCATTAGAAGATAGCAGCGCCTCGGCTTAACTGCTTGCCATAGCGACACCGCACAAAACTGCAGTGACGTCCTTTTCAATGCGGCATGGAAATGCACAGAGCAGCACAGAGAGAAACGATAGTTCTAATAAGAAGACGGGAGAAACAATGGACGATATGGACTGAACGGTGGTCTTGATTCTCCCTATGTGGCTGTTTTTCACAGCAAGGAGGCAATTTTTGTTTCAGAAAAGACTGGATGCTCCGGTGGCCATTTCTGAAAGTTTAAATTGCGGCTGCTTTCATATTTGGTTGTTTAAAAATGGCGGGCATGGGCTCTCTCTGTTCACGGTGTCCAGTGACGCCATGGCGATTCTCCATGACCAATCAGTGGTCTGCGGTGTTCTCATGTCACCTTACTACCTCATAGTACCTCGTACCATAGTACCTTTTGTGAAACCCCAGGAGAGCAGGTACTAAAAAAGCTCTTCTCTTTTCCTAATGGAAAAGAGTACCATGCCGAGCCGGTACCACGTAGTGGAAAAGCGCCATATATTTTAATTAATCTCTGACATATGATATCATAACTTCTTCCCCATGGCAACCATGATCTGATAGACTGTATGATGTCATGTAGTCTATCATAGAAAACATCCTGCCGCCTCAGCTGCTCTGGCCAGACTTGGCAAATGGAGTGTTTTGAGAACAGATCCCAGTTGCAGCAACTATTTCTTCATCTTGATGCTTTTGGAAGGTCTCTGTTTGTGGAGAAGGTGAACACAGCAAAAAAGATATGACTCTTAAAAAAATCAGACAGATAAATTTGAAGAGAAATATGCAGCTTTATCACGGGAAATGAATAGCGAGGGATCTGTAGATGAATATAATGAAATCTTTCTGTCCGTCTGATATCTCGAGAAGCACTCATTTGCACAATGTCAATTTGTCGAATGTGTCACTGGGGACTGAGTGACACTGAGTGCAGTGTGGAAATTTGGGGAATTTGGACATAGGATGTGTTTGATATGAATAAATGGAGAATAAAGCGGTGAAGGGCTGCTCCGTGGCACTGGCTGATGGGGCATCAAGTTGACTGCCAGCAGCCACTAGCATACCCTTCCGAAACAGAGCGCGGTCGCTCTGCGCTTGCAGGAAATATCCTCTTGAAGGACTGAAATTGCATCTAAAAGGACTACAACTTCCATGATATGTTCAACACCAATAAATTTCAAATTAAGCGGCGAACTGTTCCCCAGCATGGTTTACATGGAAATCAGACCGCAGCTAAAACGCCTCCCTCACAACCACCGGAACTGTTCTCGACAGCGTTTTGTGGATTCCTGTAAACGCTGCAAATCGGAGATGGCTTATTGGGGCAGGAATTTTCGCGTGTCTCATCAGTTTGGACTCATCCCCTTTTCAGACAGCTGCTTTTTAAACGGACCCGTATGAACAAAGACAGAAGACACTTTGCTCCTTTCAGGCCATTGTAATGGAGGTTGGTCTAAAACCTTCTGGTTTTGTGAGGTTGATTTTCCTTTCTTTTTTTTTTTTTTTTGGAGCCATAATGTGGATTTTACTGATGACTCTTGTATCAGGAGCAGCTGTGTGTGGGTGTTGAATTAGATTTAGTGCATCACCTCAAATCGAAAGTGAACCCATTCTACTTTTCCGCAGCGCAGAGGAGCCAAAAGAAAAATGAGCGTGAAAATGAGTTGAAGGATACTTTATTATAAATGAGAGGTTGGAATGGGACAGGACTGATGTTAATCTCTATTAGAATGAAGAAACCTTTCCAAGCATGAAGCCAGAGACAAATATTAATACAAGGCCCCGTCCTGTTAAAGGTTGACTATTAACAAAAGTATACAGGTATTTTATTATTTTTTTTTAGGCTGATGGAGACACATGCGTTTCATGAGCATAAATATCCGATATCACACAGTCACTTGTATTTTGTTAACCTTTTCCTATGTTTTACAGACAGCATGAGTTCATTCTGGCCAGTATTGATTTACGTTACTCATATCAGTAACAAACTATCGGCTGGGAATTCATTCATTTGTAATATAAGAAGCAACATTCGCTGATTCGTATTCGTTCAGTGTTGGGACGTTTTCCTATCACTTTCATGATTTTCTGTCAGAATGTTTTCTGCACTAAAACTATAGCCGGGTCTAACTGGCCCTCATTTGCATGTTTTTGAAATGCTCTTTCCATTTCCAAAGGAAGTGCAAAGCTGTTTATACTTTAATCATGAGAAGTATGTTATTCTCCAGATAAAAAGGGAGCTGAGCCGAGGATGACTGGCGCTCCATTAGTCTGTAGGCATCTGCATCTCCCATATTGGTGTAGTACTCGTGTTGCCGCTAATTCTGAGACTCATTTTTGTATATTTAATGTTGTCAGGATGGCAGCAGTTTTGTTGCATGGCACTTAAAGTGTGGCTTTGAAGCTACCTGGTTTATGCAGGCGCAATGGCAGCCAGCTTTGGTCAGAGCTCCACATGGAGAAATCCATTTGTATCGGGAATGCAAGGGAAGCAGTGCCAGGGAGAGATAAGGCCGCATCTACTCAAAAGGTAGACGGGGAGTTATTTTTCACCAGGAGCTGAGGGTGTTTCTCAAACGGGAAACAAAATGTGCTCCGGAAGGTCCGTGTTTGCACGGGCTCATTAGTGAAGCGCCGGGAGAGCGATTGGATGATTACTTGTTGATGTTGTTTTCCACATAATTGGGATTATTAAAGTCATTCACCGGCCGCGGGGCGAGTGAGCGGGCTGACACGGCGACAGGCTCCAGGTGGGGACGTCGCCGCGGCGGTCAAAGGTCACCGGAGGACTTCTGTGGTCTCGGCGGCGCTCAGATTAGAAAGATGGAGCTGTGGAGTTATTTGAGAGAAATGGACGCAGGGAGCAGCTCATCATGGGACGACGCCGGACGCGCGACTCGAGAATTAGCCCCCCGCCCCCTTGTCCGATTCTCAAAGCGAGGTCACTCGTCTTTGAGCCTGGCCTTCCTTATGCTCTCAACCGCAACTGGGAAGTTTTGTCCACACATGTAAACAGCGGCATGTTCCATCAACAGTCGCCATTATTGTGGCTGGACATCAACTGTGAAAAAAAAAAAAAATATACATACATAGTTTAGTTCATCAAAATGTAGATGTACTTTTTTAAATAACTACACCGAAGCAAAACAAAGTAGTGCAAACAAATTTCTTGGATTATTTTTTACATTTTGTTATTTTACTGGTGAAATGTAATCCACCCACCGCATGACTGGATGCTCTCTCTGATGATAAATTCATCGGGAAAACGATTCAGAGGCACCTAAATATGAAACGAACCCGGATTGTGGATAAATTAAAACAGGATCAGGACATTTGTTTTTAACAATTTGGCGGAAAAAACAAACAAACGAGGTATCTTAAGATGTATCTCTCCCACTGGGGCACTGCCGAGCAAACTCATGGCTTTTTTTCCCCCCCTGAGCTGAAAAATACAGTGGAGTAAACAGCGCGGTAGGAATTATGGTATATGCGGCGTGATAAAATGATGGAGCTTCAGTATTGATCCGGATGAAGACTTCCTCTTACAGAAATGACTGTGAACTCCTCTCTGAGGACATGCTCTTAAAAAAAAGAAAAGAAAATAAACAAAAAAGTCAAAGCACTTTTACATTTTCAGCCATTTCCAATTAAACATGAATGACATTTTATCTACTGCACCTAAAAAAAAAGTGTTCTGGGCTTTTTTTAAATTTTGCTATTTTGTTATTTTTTTTTTGTTTTTGTTTGTTTCTTTCCAGCATGCGTCTCCCTGAACAACGCGGTGGCTGGTGGAGGGGACAGTCCTTTTATCAGCTGCATTTTCAAGAGTCTTTGGAGAGGGGATGCGGCGGATCTGGCATAAATAATGCAGCCACATGCGCACAGACAGAATGTAATATAACATAGGGTCCGCTTGCCAGCCCCGGGCGAGGAACACTCGGAGGAAGAGGAGAGAGGCTCTGCTGTACATTTTTTTTTTCTTTCTTTCTTTTTTTTTTGTGGCATGCTATCTAGCGGCTGCTGCTAGGTGGAGCCCGAGTATACGGCGAGAGCGGCAACGCGCATCCCGACTTTCTCCTCTCACCTTTTTCCCACTGGCTCTCCAACAGCCCCGCGGTCCGCGCGCTCGCTAACACTCTCCCGGCCGGTGCGCGCGTTTGGTTCCGTCGCTGAGGCGCGCAGGCAGAGGCTCGAGGTTCTGGACGGGGACCCCCCTTTTTTTCCCCTTCCTCCTCCCCCCCTCAAAAAACAACAACAAAAAAAAACAAAACAAAACAACTCAAGACTTCTGGACCCATCTTTAATATCGTTCCCTCCTCCTCAATTCTTCCGGATACTCTTCTTTTTTTTTTTTCTTCCTATTTTTTATTTATTTTTTTTGGAGCGGCGAGGGCTGCTGGCGTTGCGCCGCTCGCTCGCACGGGACGTGATGTAGCCCCGCGCACCGGAGGACGGACGCCCCGGTGCCAGAAAGGGATGTAAAGGGACGGCGGCGCGGTGGATACGCGGCTGCTGTTTCTCTCCCCGCCACCCTCCTTCCTCCACCCGCCCCCCCCTCCTCCAACCTCCGTCCGCTACATCACCGAGGAACCGGACAGCAGATTAGACGCGACCTTACCGAGGATACTGAACAAAGCGCGAGGGTTTTTATTATTATTATTATTTTTTTGCATTTTTGTTGTTGTTGTTGCTGCTGCTGTTGTTGTTGTTGGGGGGGGAATTCGCTGCCCCTCTTTTTCCTTCCCCCCCAACATCAAGTCCGCTCCGCGGTGCGTTCAAGGACAGACACTTGTGAAATTATCTCGAATGCTCCGGATGGACGCGGGCGAGCCTCACCTCCGGTCCACCAGCCGCCTCTGAAACCCCCCCACCTCCCCTACACACACACACACACCCCCCCCCCCCCTCATCCACCTCCCGCGGTAAGTGTGTGCGACGTCCGTGCGCGCGGCTTGCCCACGAATCTCACCCGCCGCTCCGGGTCGGGTCGGCGGGGCCGAGAGACGCGCAGGGAGCCGCGGTCCTCCGCAGTCGGCGTCCGCGGCGCCGCGTAAAGTCACGCACGTCCGCTAATTACTTTCAAGCGGGCTATCGACGCGTCCGGGTGCAATCAGCGCCCATCATCGGCAGCCAATATGAATATGTCCTGCTGGAGTAATTAACCTGCTCTCTTCGAAGGGTGTGTGAATGTGAGCTGATGCGTTGCTAAATATTGAGAAGGTCTCGCTCTTTTTTGTTGTTGTTGATAGTCTCATGGTGCTCAAAATGTGTGTGTGTGTGTTTTTTTTTCTTTGCAAGATGGATATTGGGCGAATGAAGTTTTTTTTTTTTTTGGAGGCATGTTTTAGAGGCACTTGAATCTGGACCCTGTTTAATAGGACCATACAGCATCTATAGATTTTCATAAAGTGGTTTGTAGTTTTCTGCAGTGGATGGCTTACTTGTTGGTGGGGGGGTGATGGTGGTGGTGGAGGAGGAGAGAGGGTTGGAGGTGGTGGTGAGGCAGCCTCTCGGAGATGTGATTCAGATGTGTGACTAACTTCCATCGTGTTCTTTATTTTGTTGAAATGATTATTGTCTGTATCCTATTTTACAATTACACCCATTATGCCCGGTGCTGCAGGACCATCTGTCATATAATCTACATTGGTGGAAGTGCCCGCGAGCAGATGATGATGTGTGCACGCGTGCGCGCGCGCGCGCACACACACACACACACACACACACACACACACACACACACACACACACGAACACAAACACACAAACAGAGGGAAATCTCAAGGGGACATTTGATGCTTTTTTGACAGAGCTGTTGTGACAGTTCACTTTGTTGCCAGTCAGTCTCCTCCATTTAATTCACATAAATGCTTCTCCTCGTGGAAAATCATGCAGGCTGCGTTGTGCCTTTTAGTGTGACTGCACTTGAACCCAGCTTGCGGTGAGACGGGTCTGAAAGAAATAAATTGAAAGAAGAGGAAAAATCATTGATCCTTTGCCTTTCGAAGGAGCCGTCGCACTCCATTGTGGGACGACGGGATGCAGAATGTGAGCCTGTATACCGAAAAAAAAAAACAAAAAAAAAACAAGAGCGGGACGTGCGCACGCACATAGCGAGAGGTAATAGGTGGAAGAGAGAAACCTGGAAAGGCACGGGCAGGGCGCGCACACACAGATCCACTCTCTTCAGATGAGATGTTTATTTCGACAAATAGATATTTCTAGAGCGCACACCTTTGCCCATGGCTATGAAAAACAAAACAAAACAACAAAAAAAAACCCTCCAAAAATGCAGTTTCTCCCCACTATTTTGAACAGATCTGCTCCAAAAACGTAACGGGTTGTTGCTGCTGCTGCTGCTGCTGCTGCTTGACCCGCGCTCCGCCCCTCCCAACAAGTTCCATGAAAATCGCCGTGGTGGTTTTTGTTGTAATCCTGCTCACAACCAGACAAGACAAACAAAGAAACAAACCAAGCAGCCGCTGGTGAGAACGTAACTGTGGCAGGCGGGAGGGAAAGGAGGATGGTCGACTCGGTGCATTCGTATATATATATTTTTTTTTTTCCACGACAATGAACCTGTTGGCTTTGTTGCTCGCACGTACAGAGACATCCACGTTTTGCTTGTTAGGAATCTGAATGAGTCCAAAACCAAAGCCGAGCCAGAAAGGATGCTCGTTTGGTTATTTGCATTGTGCGTTTTTCGCTCTCCGCTTTTAAATATCCCGATGAAACCGAAAAACTCAAAACCTTAAAGCGAAACACAACAGGGGCCTTGAGGAACAGGCGAAGCGGCTCTTTGCGCCTCTTTCCTGTTCCGCCGTATCCCACTAACAAGGGTTAATTTGTTGCCCTCATTTCGAGACATGATATTCTTTCTTTGGCTCGTTTGTATTGTCCCTCAGACGTAATCCCACTCTCCGCGATGTCCCTCTTTCACCCCCGTGATGCGGCGTGGCGGCCTTCCACGTCTCCCCGTTGCCTGTCCCATTTATTTGATTCAATTTTTGACTTTTCCGGACACAATTGCAAACCAGGAGGAATCCAATTTGTAGCTGCAGTATGAATAGAGACACCGGCTCTCCAATTTTTCTTCATCAGGCTCGGTTGTATGGGATGCAGCTTCCTGACTCATATTATGTACCAAAGAGAGCTTTTACTGGTGTATCTATTTGAATAACCATTCTTCAAAGTGTAGCTTTTTTTTTTGGAGGGGGCAGGGGTCATTGAGCAGTAACACGCAAGCAAATATTTCCTCCCTATTGTCAGTGTGTTGTTGTGTCACATACTCATATTTTAGAGATCTTTTCGAGATATTTTCCTTCCCTCATTTCTGATATCCACTTTCCTCTTTCCTGCACTTTTGCAATAAATCAGCCTACGGAGGTACTTATTAGTGATTTTACGTCAGAAAAAGAAGAGAGGTGGCATTTACAAAGACCGTCATTAAGACTCAAACCTCTTTTGGCCATTAGAAACTACAGTTAGATTTTTAACAAGAGGACCGCAATTCCAGCAAACTTGATGGTCTCCATGACAACTGCTCAGTAGCCTCTTTCACACATGGAATCTGCTGCATTGCTGGCTGCACGTTGCAGGGTAGTACAGGTGTGGCCGCATCGCATCCTTTCTCCCATTTGGCGTAGGTGAAAACACTAAAACTTTGAATGGGAGCTGAAATGATGATTCATGTGGCAATCAGCAGAGAACTCATTTCATTAAAAAAAAAAGAATCCCTCAAGTCCAATTTTTTTTTGGGGATCACTCTGCTGAGATGACAAACAAAGCAACTATGTCACATGTCACTGGGAAATTGTGATACCCCACCCCTCTTCTTTTTTTTTTTAACGTCTTATGAATACTATCAGCAGTTGATATTTGCTAATGAAAACCATTGTGACCTGTAGCTTTGGTTCCTCGTGTTTATACTCCCTATTCAAGTTATGACCAGGCAGCGACATGCAGTGACACTCGGGCAATATCACCCCCACCGCCATCCAAACCACGGCTTCCGTCCGTTTTAGAAAAAAGTGTCGCCGGGCAGGAGCGGAATGTGACCGTATTTTGCTGCCGCGGCTTTGAGTGTAGTAACACTGAGGTTGTAATGTTGAACCCCTTCCGCTATTTAAAGGATCAGTCATATATATATATATTTTTTTTAACTCATCATTGGCAGCGCTGAACGAGCCGCCTGACTAGTGTTGAAAACGAGAACACCGCATTCAGAATTCGCTCGCAAGGCTGCATGAATGACAGATTTTTTATCACTGACTTTGCAGTTGAATGATTGTTTATCCCTGCAGCTGCACGCTGACATGTTAGGAATCACAGAAGCACACTCGGAGGAAGAATAGTACGCTTTACATGGTTGGATGATTTCTAATAATGGGTTTTCTCCATGTGTCTGTGTCAGAATAACAGAACATGTGCTTTGTTTTTGTTTTGTTTTTTCTTTCTTCCGAGACATATTCTTTTAAATATAATGACACCTGTTGCAAAAAAAAAGAAAAACGAAACAAAAAAAAAAACAACAACAAGATGAAGCAAGCAGTGTGTTCTCTGGGCCGAATCTCACCTGCTGCTACACCGAGGCTCTTGGTTTTTCTAGGGTCTCGAGTTTTCATGCTGTTAGGAGTGAGACAGGTCGCTCTGCTGGGCCCCCCTCGCTCTGTCAGGAATGTCACAAAAGAAGAACTGCTAAAGCTGGAAATAAAAAAAGAAAGCATGGCCGGGGAAAGGTCCTTGAGGTCTGTGCCTTTCAACACTCGAGCTGTCCTGTCTCATAAAGAGCTCGGACCTAAACGTTTTTACACAAGCTTTCACAACCCCTTGAGCACTGAATCGCAGGAAATGGGGCCAGAATTGAGATGGAGACTTTAGATGGCGCTTGATGGAAAGAATTTGCGCGGCTCCGCGCAGAGAGTGACCCAGATATTTTTAATTGAAATAGCCAGAGAAAACAGTGTTGCTAAATTGACAAATAGCTGCGGGGATTGGATGAGTTTATCAAACCGCCGCATCAAACGCTGCCACCTTGAAAGCAGGTGTTTTTTTTTCTTCTTCTTTTGGATCTATAAAACCGACCTCTTTAAATCAAGTCATTTCTGATTTGCCAGAGTTGGTAGGAGACCAAATGTGACCGTGAAATCAACTTGGATCTACAATGACATTTCTATCGTCGCGGTCGCGGCGCGATAGTCATCAGCCGTGTTTTGAATCCTGCGGCCGCGTCAGTCAAATTCCGGCGCTCAGTTTCGACAAAGACCCGCAGGGCTGGCGCGTCGCGGTGCTCAAGTGTATACGTTACCGTCACTGCTGACAGTGTACTTTTTTTATGTTTCAGAGTGCAGTTTTAATTATCTGCCAGCCACCCCTCCACCCTCAATTTGACACTTAGTTAAGTTGTCCCCAGGGGGGTCAAAACACTTAGCGGGAATATTTTAGCGCTGAACATCTCCAGCCGGCAGAGATACAAAAGCTACATGCAAAGGAGACGCGAGCATAAGGCATTAAGTAGCCTCTCCAGATGTACATGCATTCATCGGTTTGAATGGAGACGGAGATTCCATCTTTCTATTGCAGCAGCAAGAATGCGATTCGCCAGATACGCTTGTTGGAGGCCAGTTCACCGGGTCTGACTCATGACAATCACCATTGACGTCCATAGAAATATTTTGACCATTATTAAGCCCCGCTCCAACGAGGGAGATCTGTCCTATAGAAAATGAGTGAAGAGGCATAAGTTGGACCCCAAAATGTAACATTTAAAGCAATTCCAAGCCTCTCTTAAAACGCCGCTGGTGGTTTTAAAGGTGTCCCAAAGCTATCAAGCTGACAAAGCCAGACAGAGCCACGGTACATCAACCTCTTTACCACTCTGTAAAGCCTGATACATTTGTCTATGTGCATTTTACAGTATGACACCAAGTTTTTTGCAACAAAATTGATGGCGCTTCTTTTGTTCTGACTTCTTCTTTTTTTTTTTTTGCGTGTGTGTGTGTGTGTGTGTATGTATGTCTCCCCCTCTGAACTTTAGACCACTGAGGAGAATTCGAACAAAGATGCAATGCTTCTCTGAGACCGAAGCCCTAAAAGAAGTTAATTTATGGCCTGTTTGGGAGGCAGGTTTGGGCTTGAATGCATAATAAGGTAGTGCACCTGCAGCCGCATACAAATGAATGGAAATGACGGTTAGTATTTACGCCTCCCTAAACCATTGGGACCTCCTGATCTGACCACTAATTGGCCAGCAAAGAGAGATGAAGATAGTTTCTTTGTTCATTGGCTGCTGTATCTGCAAATATCAGGTGCTGATTTGTGCAAAGCTGCTTTTATCTCCCATCTGCCCTGAAACTGCACATTGAGGTACGGTAAAGCGTGATGGGAGAAATTTATTCCTAACAGCAAAAGGCCAAACATTTACTTTGGATGCATTCTTTGTGGGAGATCAGGCACATGATTGACATTGAATTATCCATTCTGGGCACCTTTTTTGAAGCTGTCCGTCGTGTCAAAACAGATATCTACCGCAGGTCCTCTGTGTCATGATTATGTTTAGAGGGAAACATCCATTAAAGTAGCTTTCTTTATTCTGCGAGAAAATTCTTTCACACTTTCAGCCTTCCAGTTCAAACAAACTCGTAATGAAACAGAAAGCATGAATGCCTTGCAGAAATGTTGATTACAATATCCTGTTGGAACGTTTTTTTTTTTTTTTTTTTTAAATGAAAACACCAGTCCTCCATTCATACTTGATGCGATTTACCGAAGGCAGAAGTGTTTGCAGGCGGATAATTAAAGCCTTCTCGTACAGGTGGATAGATCTACAATGAAGGATTTCTGCTGGTATTATGTGAGGTTGTTTCCTCTCTTCTTAATTAAGCGCCGTGCATTAGAGGAGGTTGCGAGTTGATCAGAATCTGATTCCAATAGCGACTTCAAAATGTATTGCAGCATTTCAGCGTCTCCCTCTGTGCTTGTGACTTAGACCAAATTGATTTTTGTAATCGATAGCATAGGATTGGATTTAGGAGTATGGGAGTGGGAGTGGAGGAGGAGACGGAGTGGGGGCGGCAGGGGGCTGCCTCCGCGAGAAGGCTCCTCAAGAGTAGTCCCTTGTTTTCTCCCGTCTTTACGAGCCTTTACCCTGGCGAACAGTGCATTTTAAACCCGGGCGCCATTTCCACTCGCTTCCCCCCCTCTCAGCTTAGGCTTGGTATAATGTCAGCAGGGCTCTGCATCCACTGGCAAATATAAACCTCCCTGCCAGCCCTTTGTCACCTCTGGAATGAAGATGACTGAACTGATGCACTGCCCCAGTGGAGCAAAACCGTTTAAATGACAACACATTTTTGTCTCACCTTGAACTTAATTGACTGCCTGAAAGCTGGCGTTTGAAAAGTGCTGACAGAATGACTTCTCTTGCTGTTTTGAAACGGCGGCTATTGACAGAGCCCGCTTCATACCGCCGCCGCGCCCGCTTTCTTAAGGATGCACGGTGTCTTTTTAAGGCGATGCAACGTGAATGGCTCATGTTGCACGCACGACTCCTAATGGGCTTAATGTCTGTGTGCATTAGCATGCATCTGCAGGGAGGAGAAATGGCATATGTGCTACTTACTGTTAAATTCATGGGTCTTTATTTAGCCACATTAATGGAGTCTTTGGAATTTTACTCCCATGTCAGGCTTTTAGTTTGCAGAAAAACTTGTTAACGAGGCACTTGATGACAAGCGGGTTGAGGACCCAGGTGCCCACCAGTGTCTCTGTCAGTCCTGACAGCTAGAGGACTGGGTAGCAGTCGCTGGAAAAGACCATTTACCCCACCCCCATGCACTCGCTGATGGTTCTGCATTGGTCTTGCCTGTGATGCTGAGCCGCCATGGCGCAATGGTGGCAACTGTGGGATTTCTTAGAGGGGAGCCATAAGACTGTAATCAGTCATTATGTCAGGAGCGAGCCCCGTGAGTCCCGCTCCGGCTCATTCAGCCAAATAATAAGCAGCAGACTACGGCGCTGGCGTGCAGGCAGGAACGGAGACCCCACAGGCGATGAGCTACAAGAGCGTAGGCCCCGTCCTGTCGTCTTTCCAGGCAGGGACATCACCTTGCTTGAAGGGCTATGTTGAGCTCAGACTATTGGAAATTTTTTTTATTTTTGTCTAGAATACACCCTCAGTTAGTGGCAAATGCACCTGGAGGTGCTAATAAGGGATGTATGGGATCAGACCCGCCATTTAGAGGATGAGCATTGCGGCTCATATCAGGTGGCAAATAATGGCCGCTGTTTTTCTACGTTTTATTACCTCCGCCAAGATGATTATGTTTACATTGGCATTTATTTGCCCATCAGCAGGGTCAAGAAAAAGCTGCCAGGTTGATTTTCATGAAATTGGTGGAGGTGGGAATCTCGAGGCAACTCAAGGTTAGATTCCGAGGGCTGCGATGCAATTCTAAAACAATTATTGATACAGTTTTTAGGTCTTTACATGATTTATTCCAGTCATCTTGTGGCTACTTGCTACTTTTGAACTTGTACAAGTTTAATGAAAATAAACTGAGAAATGTTATTATATATATTTTTCTATTTTATCACAGTGGTAACAAATGGAAAATATGTGTCAAGTGGAAGGTAACATTTGCCAACATATTTCTTTGCATTGCAAAGAACAAACAAAACTGATGTGGCCGGTTATTGACACTGCTAATGTTGAGTTAACCATGTTAGCTCACTGCCTGGACCACATGAGCTCCATTAGTTAGCTCCCAGAGCCCTACAAATGGAACAAACTGTTTCCAAAATATTTCATTGTATTTAGACAGACCTTGCATTCCGTGTAACTCGTGTCCAGTACCGTTCTCTCTTCTACATAAAAGCTGAAAATGTTTCCATATGAGCTTTCAGCTTTTAACCCAGCATTTTCACGTGTAGCCTAGCTTAGAGCGTAAACACAAAGCACATGTTTCACGTTCTCATGACGTCTCACCAATTGGCCCAGTCGTAAGGAACGCACATCATACCTCTGTCTGTAGGTCAGTGCTGTGAAGTTGTTTCAGTCGATTGTAATGTTGAAAACTATTAAGATTCAGGTTTTTGGCGTTTCTGCATTTAGACATAATTATTGCAATGTTTTTACAAATGTATTTTCTTTTACCACCTCTAGCTGAAGGGTGGAGAATGAGAAAGGAAGAAAGTGTTCGGCCCAATCATAGAACAAAACGACAAACAGCATTTCTTTGGTTGATGGATTGGTAATTCCCATGCAAATGAGTTTAGCCATGTACAGTAAATCCTTGCAAGGCAAAAAGTCAACATCTTGTAACTTATATTTTTCTAATTTCTTGGCAAAAGTACAATCTAAACCTTATTTTGCTGGTAATTTGTGAAATTATTTCTAAATAGAGCAGGTCAAATGCTTATGGAGATCAGATAACCAAAAAAAAAAAAAAACATTTTGCAATGCACATGCATTTTGTAAGACTAACAGATTCTTATCAATGAGTCAAACCAAGCCAAGAGCCTACATGTGCACTGGATTTTTTTTTCAGCAGTTAGAAGGTTATTCTCCCGGCATTAAATCTGTGAAACGCTACAACAGAACTGCTGACTGCATAACATTGAATAAAAAAAAAAGCGTACCCCCCCCCCCCCCCCCTTAAGCGCCGTTCCTTTGCCCTCCACCCTCATAGAGCTCTGTCATTCCATAACAAGGGTCACAGTCACCCATTGTCTCTCTGTAGCATTCCTCCGCATGGTGGTATTGACTGGTTCTGCTGGGTGAGCTGTGCCATATAACATCCATACATCATTGGGAAGACAGAATGACAGACGGTGGGAGTTGAGACGTCAGATCGTCCTCTCCAGGCAACTGACATCCACTCCCTTCCTGTTCTCCACAGTGATTCTCTATCTCCCGACAGAGGCTGCATTGATATTTGCTGCCCCTCCCTCCTCTCCTAGCTTGACATGCCCATGATATAAATTTTCTTATGGTGGATGGTGCAGGAATAGATTTGCTTCAAATGAATGTTTTAAGGTTCTCGAGCAGGCTCCGAGGATACATTCAGAGATATAAACGTTATCGACTGCCACATTATAATTAGCTCACATGCAAAGATTGATAGCTAGATTAATCTCATCAAAATGTTAAGCTTTTATAATCTTCCCGTGGACCCCTTTTTACCCTCTCATACATAATAAATGTTGTTAAAAGTCAGGCTGACACAGAACAAATAGCTTAACACTAGCAGCATTCTAGTTTGACAATATGAAACCGCAGCATGCCACTAGACAATGAGCTCACTCAGGTCAATGTAGGTCAACCCTTTATGGAATTTCTGCCCATAATGATTAATAAGGTAGGTGTAGTTATTGTCTTGGAAGTCGTCGGAGGAATGCTGGAGTTAACTGTAATCCAATTTCATTACAACTGTGCCTGTGCATTCTCTTTCTTAATACATTTTTTTTTTTCCCTGATAATTCCTTGTGCCATAGTGTCTGCACTAATGAACAGCCTGTTATTGATTAGTATAAGCAACAAGAAATGCTTTGTTCTACTATTTCTAATCTATTCAGGCTTTTCCAGGGCGTTATATTTTGTGGTACTTCTTTCAGTGGCTCAACACCAAAGGTTTTGGTTTTTTTTTTTTTTGTCTTTTGCCGTCACTCATGAGCGGTGCGAAAGGTTAGGCTCCTGTAATCTTGTTTATGTTTTTGGTCAGTAGTAAGCCTCCCTAAGCCAGCTTTGTGTCAAACACAGCTGGAGAGCCCTTTTACAATTGCAGCATAGCAGAAATAATTGGTCCAGCGGCTTGGATGCAGCCATGACAAACAGGTAATTTGCTAATTTTGTTCTCTCAGCCGGCGATAGCAGTGCAGGAAGCTGTGGATTTCGGAAAGAGCGCCTGAAATGCGGAGAAAGGAATGGATGTTCTTGTGCGGGAAAGGTTTTGCTTTATTGATACGTATTTGCTTCAGAAGTCCTGTTATCTTATTCGAATGAGGAGGAAAATAAATCACCATTGTGTGACAGTAAACATGAACCTTTTGATTTCGTGCCGTTTCACTGCATGCAGTTCAGTCCCGTCATGTGAATGAGTACAATGTTGTAAAATGTGCATACGTAATGCCACAACAGCACCAAGAGAGGCGTTTTTCCTATGGATTGCACAGATTAAAAAAAAAAAAGGGCTGATGACTTTGAGCAGGCTCCCTCCAGCAGATGGCAAAATTTGGATTGGAAAGTCGGTAGAAGCCACTTTTAATTATACTGGCAGTAAAGGATGAAATTGAGCAGGAATGAAGTGCTTTTTGTGCATCGATTTTTCTCTACATCTGTGGATGCACTGAAGGGAGGGAGGGACAATTGTAACCTTCTCTATCGCTGCACTGCAGGCTAACGCGTGGGGAGGGGGGTGGCGGGGATTCATGCATGTCCTTTTCTCTGCTTTATTTTTAATACAATGAGAGCATGTGCGTCCTTCTCATCCAATTAAGAAATGCCATCGAATTGAATAGGAAGGCAGGCTGGACTGGACAGAGGCCACACAAGCACTTTACTCTGAAAAAATGTTGATGTTTTTGTGATCTGTTTTGACATCTGAC